>JABCPV010000458.1:0-20586 GCA_016584345.1 Suillus ampliporus | reverse complement strand
TAAGATGAGTTAGTAGACACTCAACCGTATGCAGGGACACACCGTGGTATCTTTCAAAGATATGGTCTGATTATTTTTGTCCGTCGAATGAACAGGTGTCGGGCTTTGTGATTCCTTGGGCACGTCACTTCCATCCATAGAGGAATCGACTGCATGTAGAAGTCGTTGAAGATCCTCTTCGGAAACACAGCCCTGAAATACACCGCACAGATCGTATTCATTACAGTTAGTCGTGTGATAGGCATTCCAATCAACTTCATCGCAGATCAGAGACAGATCGAGGTGATTCATGGTGGACCACATACGTAACGTTATGATATCATTGCCCTCCCTATTCTGTAGGGACTTGAAGGTTACATTATGATCCTTTTCCAGGATCTCACGACTCCTATCATGGAAGGCGCCGACCTTATGGTCCAACCATAGATAGTAATCCATTGCTGGAGACCTAAATCCAGCTTCGAGAGGATTTGCAGATCCTCGAGCATCCGTGAAAAATGCGATGCGCACATCGTGCATATAGTCCATGACAGAAAGGTATGTATCTCGTAGTTGTATAGCCATAGGGTTTCGAGAGTCGGTCAGGTGGGTCACAATATGCCTGTAGAGTCCAAATTTCTTGTTGATGGCTCGAAGGGGCACCCGATAGTGTGCAGCGATCGGGCAGCTCTGTGAGGCCATTCCAGAGACTTTGAATGAACACTCCCCATCCACATCTTCGATTGTCCCCTTTGATTTCATCAGCATTCCTAGATTTTTTTTGCTCCAGTGACGGAATGTGAACGAGGGATCCATGGATTAGATGTTCTGTGGTGACAGAGAGACACTATGGGGCACAGAGAAAAATGTAGGGTACCAGTAATTCAGAACGAAAATAAAATGCGGCGACAATGCAACACAACGTGTTCTTGGCACAGTAGGGGGTGGCTCTCAAAATCTAAATCGTTTTTGGTATAGCGTGCAGATCAGCGGCAGTGTGCCAACTCGCTACAGGAATCAGGATCGCTCCAAGCTTGCCCAAATGATTATTGTATGTGATTGATCGGTCGAGCGCTTCATCGGAACGTGATCCGATTGGATGCAATGAATTAGACCCTCGAATAATCCTGCAGCGATCCTGCATTGAGTTAATGCCTAAGCCCAAAAGTGTTATTTGCCGCTCAATACTACAAGGGGATCCGTGAAAATCGGACACTTGTCAATGATCATATGCTAATACAAATTGATATCGTGCATTGCATTGTTACATAAAGTCATTATGAAATGTTCTTTGGCTCTATGAGGTCGGATCAATGTCACCCGTTAGACGCAGCATACAGTCAATTCAACATAACACATCTACACAAGCTGGGCACCTGTAATAGCTCGTTCCCTCATGATCCCATGAATCTGTCTCTACCAGGATATCTCTCCATGCCTCTGGCATGCTACCATGCGTCCTCGCCTCTCTCAAGAGCAACTTCGCTCGAGAATAAATAGATCCATTGCCGACCACCCCAAATGGACCACCACGGCAAATTGGCATGGTAAACATGGTGAGGAACTCTGCCTCCAACTGAATATCGTTGTATATAGCCGGCAACACTGGCGTAGGACGTCGATCTACCCGAAGTTCAAGAGAATCCAGGCATTTTTGATTGAACCACTGTTTGCATTTCCTGCAGTATCGCTGGGAGATGCTGGGACAGTATAGCGTAAGATCACATGCATCGCAGCGACACTGCGATGCTCGCTGTGGATTCTGGAGATTTCAAACGGATCAGAATTTTACACAGCGGAAAACAATATGCCATAGCCTTACACTAAGATTCATACCATGAAGGCGCACTTTCGTCCTGCTCTTCACAAATTTTATTTCCACATTCCAACGATGGTATGGGGTCTCGGGTGGTAGTTGACGTTGTGAAATGTTGCCTTCATCATAGCTGACGATCAAAGCATGGTCTGACATGAACAGGAATGCGTCAAATGGTGGGCAATTGATCACACGACACACACCTTCGACGCATGTCATATCCACTAAAGATATGTGGTCGCTGAGCACAAGCTCATACTCGCCCATGTATTGAGCCAGGCTGCATTCAATGTGTTAGTATCCTGGCAGCAATTGCGCGAATGACAGAATAATGCACTCTACTCCCATTATCCTCCAAGTCCATCCGTCTGTAATACCACTGTATGTCCAGCCAGACATCCTTCATCGGACTACATTAGGAGTTTGGGCGTGTCTGAACTTTTAGTATGCTCACATGGGTGTCCCCTTGTTCCTTCAAATATATTTTGGCGACCTTGCCATACCAATAAGACATGATGGGCAGGCTTCCATCTTCTTTTGGCACCGCCCGTACATCATCTGGGAAGATTGCAATACTAACAAGGTGCATGTCAGCATCTTAAACATGAAAAGCAAATGAAATTAAGATCGCACGTTTCCCCCACCCTAAGTATGAGACGATGCAACTCATGTGTCGAACACGAATCATCGTCCGTGTTGTATACCCCTATGAGCGACAGTGACATGAAGTCAGTCTTAAGTGAGCGATCAACATAACTACGTCAGAAGACAGAAAACATACATTCGAAGGACCTACAAGTCCGCAGTCGACGAGTATCTGGCTTACTGCTACGCATCGGGGGAAGTCTTCTACGATCTACATGTGAGACAGAGCTGACGATAGACAGACGATGAGACATCGAGTCTGAAACCACACACCGCAGAGAATATGGATGTTCAGGTAATGGAACAGCAGACACGACACCGGTGCACACGGGGCATGTAACGGAGTCAAAGTGTCAGGCGATATTCAGGAAAATGAGAGGGTTGTACTACTATGAATTTGGACACCTGAGATCCGGATTAGAATTACGTATCAAAGGGTTGCTTACTGGCAGTACTCCGAATGCTGTAATATCAGCATCTGAGCCATGCCACAAACATATGAAGCAGTGCTGCAATTAAACCATTGATATAGGCGGACCATCCTATGTAGGTGCCGAATAATGGTCATGTGGGTTGTGCTGCATACCAATCGTATGTACTTTGACGTAATTGGAATGAAATAGGGTGCGCCACAGTCAATCAGACTGATAAACACCGATTACCCTCGAAAAAAAAAATGGAAGGATTGAGATGAGTCACAAGATCCGAAGTACTATGGGGCATAGAGCGCAACAAGTGGCAGCAAATAAGGTCACCGATAGCTATTCAAGGCCTGACGGCCTGGGCGTTCATGTGAGAGGTTTGATAATATAACAAATGGAGGGTGGTAGATAGCTGGCATTCGCATCTAAACTCTAAATTAACCTCACCTCAGTCAGTCTGAACGGCGCCATGGAGGAAAATGGACTCGAAATTCTGCAGGAGATCATGGAATGCGGCATCCTGAATTCCAGCCCACACAGAAAGATAGCTGCAAGGCCTGTTAAATACACAGCACCTGATACAGGCGATGCTGGGTGGAATACAGACACAGATATGACTGATCTTTTGGCAGCCATAGAGAACTGTGGAATATTGGACAAAGGAAAGGAGATTTTAACGGACAATAAACGGCTGCGTGGAAGGCCGAAAAAGAAAGTTATCAAAAGAACAGGGAATCGTGAGTTAATTAGATTGACCCCTATGTTGATGCACATGATAAATTGGCGCAGACAGTACTAAAAAGCAGGCATGCGCCAAGGATGGGTTGAAATCATCAGCTCGACCTATCATACATGCCACAATAAGCCCAGTACCTGAGGATCCACCAACTGACGGGAACGTTGTCGAAGTCAACCACAGCAATGGAAAGGCGACTGGGAACCATAAAGAAGTCTCTGTAATGGTATCCCCTATCCAAGGCAGAGCAAAAGCAGGATGTGGGCATGATCAGAATAGTGGAGCCACAGAAGACACTGAATTGATGAAACTACAAACAAAGCAAAAAGGTCGAGGACGTCCAAAAAAACATGTGGTGGGTTCACGCTTGACAGGTTAGTGATCATCCACAGTTCATCTAAGTTAATGCACCTGAACGTCTAATTGAGCAGCGTCAGACAATAAAGTTTTGAATATGGTCGCTGACGCGCACGATCATGGGACGGGTAAGCACTCAAGGTCCCTGGACCGCATTGGCCTGATATAGTACACCGAAACTCACTTGGCTTAGGGAATATAAATTCATTATCAAGGAGAGTCGACGAAGAAGAACTCCAGCTGGATGGTGAACTAGCCATTGACATTGCGTGTGAGTGTATCACCAGAAGGAATGACGATGATTTAATCGAAGGCACTCGCCACATCTTACTACAGCTCGTGCAATGTCACGACCAATTCTTTGGACAGATGCCTGGCATAATTTGAAAACACTCCGATCAAGCATGTGGCTTGATGCAGCAGTGGCGAACTTTTATCTGTTACATGTCTGGTATGAAGGGCTAGGCCGAACCTGCATGAGATATCTGGACATGTATGCAGCAATGGCGGTTGACTTGTGCGATGCTGAGCTGGATGAAATAAGGAGGAACCACTTCATCCTTCCAAATGCTGCATGTCCCATAGTTCCTGTTGGATTCATCATTCATCATTCACAACATTTCTTCGCCGTCATATTTGATTTTATGCGACACACAGCACACGTCCTTGGTCGCCATATTTCGGATGACGCCATGCACGTCGATGGGACCAACCCGAACGACTGGGAGGCGTGGGGAGGGCCTAGATATTGGAGGAATGTTGCAGCACTACACGGATGGACGGTAGGAGATGCCACTGATGTTTGCATCAGGGTGCAAGATTGGGCTCAAAACGGAGTGGACTGCGGCCCGATAGCATGCTCCGTGCTGGAGCAAGCTCTAACGTGCGGGCTGGACAGATATGGGAATGTGCCGCCGATACACATAAAATGTGGGCACATACTGCGCATGGACATATTCCGCATTGTTTCTGGGCGGATTGAGATCAGCTGCAGAGATTACATGATGCTCCTGGACGGTCCCCAAACTCATTGGATCGCTCATGAAATCCCACATGAGGATGTCATTTCTGCGATACAGCGCGGGAAGCAATCGGTCGAATGCCTGGGTCTGCTGGAGCAACTGGCTGCTTTAAGCGCAATATGCGCAGATTGCAGACACACTGTGCTCATCCAGGATCCTGGAGACCGCTTTCACACCGTCGATGATCACAATGTAACCTCCTATGACGATGATAATCAATTTGAGGATGAGGAGGTAGTCGAGCAATGCAGAGTA
This sequence comes from Suillus ampliporus, assembly GCA_016584345.1. NCBI lineage: Eukaryota > Fungi > Basidiomycota > Agaricomycetes > Boletales > Suillaceae > Suillus > Suillus ampliporus. The sequence goes on along the minus strand of JABCPV010000458.1, from coordinate 15,354 downwards.
TCAGAGGGTCAGTATAACACATTTTACTTGATACGGAGCACTGTGATGACATTGATACATTCTTGCAATTCTGTCATAGTACCATCGAACACAGCACAAAAGGCACAGACCCGACCTGTGTTGCGTCGACTGAGGAGGGATCATAGACAGAAACCTGGAAGACATCCTGTTATCCGTGTTACGATCAGCCCTGTACCAGGGGGCACAACTACATCTGGACCTGTTGCCAATTTGAAGGACCATGTAAATTCCACACAAGGATCCGCAGGGCGTGGTCGAGGCCGTCCCAAAAGACGATCTGGATGTCACCATGGGTCAAGTCAGTCCTCATGGATAGTGTATTTGGAAGGCCTGTTAACCGTTCATTTTCAGGATTGAAGAAACATGTGCGTCTGAACCTCCCTGAGGGACAGGATAAATTTGAGTTCATTGCGCATGATACACGAGTGACTGGTCAGTAATATTATATCTTCCATTTAAACCCATAAGCTGCAACATCGAATTCCCAGCATCCCAGCAACAGGTCTGCCGTCGATCACATATGAGTGATCATGAATTTCAAGACGAGAGTGAGGAACACATCGAGGAATCACAGTGTGAGCGTCGTTAGTCTTCTATTTGCTGCGTATGTGTGTTAAATGACTGTGTCTTCGATTAGGGAGTCCACCACGATCGTCGAGAGCAATACAAGATGATGATTACAGACCTTCGCCACCACCGCTGCCTGAGGTCCGGTCACCCTCGCTTGAAGCCCCACTGTCGCCACTAGCTAAACCAACGGTTGTGGAAATTGCTTGTGAGTTCAGAATAATGTTGATTTAACAAGAAACACTCATCTCTATCGATTACAGGTCGTGCAATGGCCCGACCAGTCGTGTGGACTTCTGCCTGGCACAACTGGAGAACCCTTGGGCTGAACGAGCGGCTTGAAGCGACGGTTGCAAACTTCTACCTGTTGCATGTTTGGTATGAGGCGCTGAGCAGATCACGCATGAGATACGTGGACCTGTGTGTAGTGATGGCAAACAACATGGCGGATGAAGACATGGAGCTCTTTAGGAGGAACCATTTTGTGCCTCATGAAGGCGCATGTCCTGTGGTCCCTGTGGGATTCATAGTCCATGATTCCGAATGTTTCTTCGCTGTCATCCTCGACTTTCAGAAACGCACAGCGCATGTTCTGGGTCGCCAAATGTCTGATGGCGCAATAGACGTAGATGGAGCAGATCCACATGATTGGAGCAATTGGAGAGGACCGGAATATTGGAGGAAAATCGCGGCCCTTCATGACTGGAGCCCAGGAGATGTCACAGACGTATCAGTGATACCTAGAGATTCGACAAAAACTGGGGTGGACTGCGGTCCCATGGCATGCTCTGTGCTGGAGCAATGCATGATCTCAGGAGTGGATGAGCGCGGTAACCTACCACCGTTTCAAGTGCAATGCGGGCACAAACTGCGCATACACATGTTGCGCATGGTTGCTGGATGCATCAAGATGAGCTGTAGCGACTACCTGATGCTCCTGGACAACCGACCGGACGATTGGCTAGAAGATGATATGCCAGATGAGGAGGTCATAAATTCCATTCAGAATGGGAAGCATCAGGCCGAATGCCTCGAGCTCTTGCGGAAATTGACTATCGTGAGCGCTACATGCTCAGCATGCCAATGTTCTGTGCTCAACCACGATGATGACAACGACTCACACCATCGGGAGAATCATGGTGACACTGCAGTTAATCATGATAATGCGGAAGACGATTATGGTGAAGACGAGGATACCCCTCTGCACAGTCCTACCTGCAAGAGAGAAAGGCAGAACTCGCCCGACTTTTCAAAGCAAACAAGGAACTGGCCGGATCTCGCAATCGTAATGCCATACCTGCTCGTGCTGTCGGCACACACCTTCAACTGGAGCCAGAGCTGCCAACTGATGTCGATGGTCAAGTCGATTCACAACGCTCCAAATCAGCTTCAGAAACTCGTAGGGCGAGTGTCCAACTGGAATATGGGAAGCAACAAACGATATCCTCGTCCCATCGCTCCAGTCCCCCTAGCCGCATATACAGGCAGAAGATGGATTCAGGACGATCGCACCTTCGACGATTATGAGGGTGGACCTACAATCGAGATGCTGAGACCTCCAAGTGACGTCAATCCCACAATGACATTCCTGGACAGAGGAATGCAGCTGTCCACTGCTTGGGCGAACTGGGTCGATCATGGGTACAGGATTACCCCTAGTTCCTTCCACATATTCTATCAATGCGACCCCATAGTACAATGGCACACATCATGCCAGTTGGCACGTCCGAATCCTATGATGCTTCCAATCAAGTGCCGGATCGCGTCACAGGAGAATACACCCTGGACCGGCGAGGGACGAACCAGGATGAACGTTGCACGCGGGTATCAGATGTGGAAATCATGTCTGCGTCTGAAATAATAGACTCTGTACAGTACGACCCGCCACTGCATGACGAGTGCAGGTTCGGACACAATGCCTTTGTGCGTGGCCACACCAGTTATCGATACGGAGATGGTCCTGCGCTTCATATTGATCTCGAAAGAGATGCCATTCAATTTTCGGAAGATGAGATAGAGATCTCAGTGGACATAGATAGCATAATTTGGACCACAAAACGTTCCGGTGCAGAGGATCTGTCGGCATTTATGTCGCTCCACCATTTCAAACGAAACCTGGGATCTTCAAGCACAATCATACATACGTCGACATTACAATTCCTACAGTCAGAGGCAGATGCCCATATGCCCGGTGGCAGGACCGAATGGCTATCCAAACGTTTCCCTATGTCTGCCATCCCTCATGTGTGCATCGGGCGCATATCATCTGCTTCCTCGATGCTGAATCTTTATATCGCATTCCCAAGAATGATTCATCAACACCCAGTAAACGGTCGGAGAATCACGCTCATGCCCCAGGAAGTCTTGGACATCTTCTGGGACAGGGTGTTGCTTCCTTCCATAGGAGATTGCACCGATGCAAGCTGGGCGCCTTACCTGAAGAACACATTGGAGGAGGCGCGATACAAGGCCAAGGGTGCAGGAGGACGCAAAGGGGGATGGGGACCTCCAAAAGTAATCCCCCTGTCTGATGATGACTTTAAGGACGTACAGGAACGTATGAAGCATCGAATACGTGATGGAGAGGCTGAGCTTAGTATGTTCGGGTCGTCGTTCTTCATTCTGGAAGGAAAGGGCATAAAGTTGCTCACGAAGGATGGTCAGAGAGGGCGTTTCTCAGGACCAGAAGAGGCCCTTTGTCGAAACCTGTCCGACCTCGACTGGCCATACATGATGGACAGCGAACATGGCGAGCTGCTCGTAGATGTCGGGATCTCATTCACACCCCACTCCCCAGATGTGCCTGTCGTAGGTGTATGGAGATTGGACGCATTGGAAGCATCATTCGGCGCAGGGGGGTACAAGAGAGGTGAGATGCATCATCACAACACGCTCTCAAGATATGGTGCGCTGCAGGCCGAGATGCAGCAGGAGAGGGCCCAGCAGACGCACATCGCATTCAGGAGCACATACAACCTGTACTACGAATCCATCCGAACCAACAACAACCGAGTGGCCTTCGCTTCCGATAGCGATGCATACAAGCTTTCTCCCATCCTACATGGCCGAATGCTTTGAAATGGTCAAGGTCATCGATGGCTGCAAGGAGAAAACATATGGTGTCAGGACGAGTACAGAGTGAGCGGACATGCAGCTAGAATAATGCTGGACAATATCGAAAGCAAGGTCAGCGATCCTCCATGAATCAGCGACTCGCGAGCTCAATGGCTCATGCGATGATCACCTTGTAGGCTATAGAATATCTGCGATCTGATCCCGTGCTGTGGATACCATCGAAGATATGGTTCGAGCTCATCAGACGACGGTTCGTGAGATTCAGAGGACCCAAATAGCCATTGTCAAAAAGAATCCTCCAAACCTTGGTATCCCTCACCGGCCTGCTGAACCCACATGCTTCGTTCAACAACATCTACCCCCGATCATCTATGACTTCCATGTCCGCGAATCCCTTGCCTCCTCGAGTAGGAAATGTGCTGGAAACAGCAGGAATGTTTTTCTTGCAGAAATTCGATCTCGGCAGCGAGACCTGCCTGGATGAAGTGCAGCAAGTCGATGATTTGAATGTGCTGGCCCTTATGGGCGTAAATGCAAGGCTCAAAGAGATAGAGCAGTGGGAGTGGGAGTGGGAAGGATTGATTCGCAGGCTACTGCTGAATCAGAGCTGGAAGAATATCCGCTTGGTCGGACGCCGACATGGAATCGACTCAAAGCAGTCATAGCAAGCTCTCCTGCGATGATCATGAGACCATGGTCTTGGTCTTCCAGGTTGTCCGACATGGAACTGTCTGTCGGACGACTGTTCATCATGTTCACCAGACACATATGGCTGATGCTGACGACTGATGTCTTGAAAGGCATCAGGCCTCACCCAAATTCACTTCAGGAGGCGATGAAGTGCTGGACCATAACAAGCATCGATGACACCCTCGCTGCTGTCGCATTCGAAGCCTGCAATGCAGGGCTGCAGGACCATACTGGAGTCACAGCTGGTCGGATGGGTCCCAAGTCTAGAGGGTTTGGTGACAGGCGCTCTCTATTCTTTCCTGATCCTGATGCGCCCCACAAGAATAACGCTCAGTGGTCCGTGCTGTGGGAGGGAGATGGATACATTGCTGAGTTTCATAGGACCATGGGGACCATGGACGAGGACCAGGGCATGTTGCTAAAGCAAGGATTATCTGAGGTATTTTCGGATGTCCATTGTCTCCCTGCCAGCGGGTCGAGGGTGTGGACGCAAAAAAATGACGCCATCGTGTTCATAACGAACCCCAGATTTTACAGGATCGACTGCATTGGAAGGGGAGTAGAGACGCAGCAGAGAGCCACCAGAGCACGTCGTACGATGAAGTTGATCAAGGGAAAGCGCATATTTGCAGCTGACCTGATGGACTCGCAATCCTTTGACACCGATGGTAATCTGAGAAGGAAGACGGAGAGACAAAAGCGTCGGGAGATTCAAAAGAAGATGACCATGGCCAGAGAAATCAGAGGATCCCCCCTCCCCCACATTCTCGCAAGCTCCGGCCATTTCCCATGCATATAAGAGAAACTGTGGAAGAAGACTTGGTAATGGATGTGAATTAGGATATAGATATGATGTCATTAGTTACAACACCACCGAACCAAGACTTGAATGCCCAGACCGAGCTGTCTCCGATAGCATGCTGATTCTGAATGGGTGAAACCCATAATGAAGCAGAAATTTTAGAAGGACTTATTCTCGAGGTTATTGAACCCTATGAATCGATTGGTGATACCAGTTTAGTCTCTAAAAATCACGTTCCAGAGTTGACTGCCACCCATGTCATGGTGCCCTATCCAAAGATTGATTTACTAGCGCACGATATGTCACATTTGCTACTAGCTAGGACTCATTTTCGAGGTTAGGGAACACTATGAATCGATTGGTAATACCAGTTTAGTCTCTAAAAATCATGTTCCAGAGTTGACTACCACTCCTGTCGTGGTGCCCTATCCAAAGATCGATCTACTAGCCCATGATACGGCACATATGTCATTAGCTAGGACTCATTCTCGAGGGTATTGAACCATATGAATCGATTGGTGATACCAGTTTAGTCTCTAAAAATCATGTTCCAGAGTTGACTACCACTCCTGTCGTGGTGCCCTATCCAAAGATCAATTTACTAGCCCATGATATGGGACATATGTCATTAGCTAGGACTCATTCTCGAGGTTATTGAACCCTATGAATCGATTGGTGATACAAGTTTAGTCTCTAAAAATCACGTTCCAGAGTTGACTGCCACCCATGTCATGGTGCCCTATCCAAAGATCGATTACTAGCGCACGATATGTCACATTTGTATTAGCTAGGACTTATTCTCGAGGGTATTGAACCCTATGAATCGATTGGTGATACCAGGTTAGTCTCTAAAAATCACGTTCCAGAGTTGACTGCCACCCATGTCATGGTGCCCTATCCAAAGATCGATTTACTAGCCCACGATATGTCACATTTGTTATTAGCTAGGACTCATTCTCGAGGTTATTTAACCCTTTGAATCGATTGGTGATATCAGTTTTGTCCCTAACAATCATGTTCCAAAGTTGAGTGCCACCCCTGTCATGGTGCCCTACTCCAAAGATCGATTTTTTCAGCTTCATATTACTTGCCTGGCTTTCACTAGGAATCTTTCTGAAATGTTCATCAAAACATATAAACACGATGGTCATGCCAGATTTGTCTCTAAAAATCATATTTCACAGTTGACCACCCCTGTTATGCTGCTCTACCCAAAGATCAAATTACTAGCCCGTGATATGATACATTTGTTATTAACTAGGACTCATTATCGAGGTTATTGAACCATATTAATCGATTGGTGATACCAGTTTTGTCTCTAAAGATCATGTTCCAGAGTTGACTACCACCCCTGTCATAGTACCCTACCCAAAGATTGATTTACTAGTCCTTCATATGATACATCTGTCATTAACTAGGACTCATTCTTCAGATTATTGAACCATATGAATGCATAGGTAGTACCAGTTTGGTCTCTGAATATCATGTTCCAGAGTTGAGTACCACCCCTGTCATGGCGCCCTATTCAAAGATCGATTCACTAACCCTTGATATGATAAATCTGTCATTGACTAGGTCTAATTCTCGAGATTATTGAACCATATTAGTGCATTGGCGACACCAGTTTGGTCTCTAAAGATCATGTTCCAGAGTTGAGTACCACCCCTGTCATGGTGCCCTATCCAAAGATCGATTTACTAGCCCATGATATGTCACATTTGTTATTAGCTAGGACTTATTCTCGAGGTTATTGAACCCTATGGATCGATTGGTGATATCAGTTTTGTCTCTAACAATCATGTTCCAAAGTTGAGTACCACCCCCTGTCATGGTGCCCTACTCAAAGATCGATTTTTTCAGCTTTCATATTCCTTGCCTGGCTTTAATTAGGAATCTTTCTGAAAGTCATCAAACCATATAAACACGATGGTTCATGCCAGATTTGTCTCTAAAAATCATATTCCACAGTTGACCACCCCTGTCATGGTGCCCTACCCCAAGATTGATTTTTTTTCAGCTTTCATATGACTTGCTTGGCTTTAACTTGGAAGCTTTCTGGATGTTATTAAACCATGCAAACACGATGGTAATGCCAGATTTGTCTCTACAAATCATATTCCACAGTTGACCACCCCTGTCATGCTGCTCTACCCAAAGATCAAATTACTAGCCTGTGATATGATACATTTGTTATTAACTAGGACTCATTATCGAGGTTATTGAACCATAGTAATCGATTGGTGATACCAGTTTTGTCTCTAAAGATCATGTTCCAGAGTTGACTACCACCCCTGTCATGGTGCCCTACCCAAAGATCGATTTACTAGCCCATGATATGTCACATTTGTTATTAGCCAGGACTCATTCTCGAGGTTATTGAACCCTATAAATCGATTGGTGATATCAGTTTTGTCTCTAACAATCATGTTTCAAAGTTGAGTAAACCGCTCCTATCATGCTGCCCTACCCACAGATTGACCTACTAGCCCTTCATATGATACATCTGTCATTTACTAGGACTCATTATTGATATTATTGAACCATATCAATGCATTGGAAATGCCAGATTTGTCTCTAAAAATCATATTCCACAGTTGACCACCCCTGTCATGGTGCCCTATCCAAAGATCGATTCACTAGCCCTTGATATGTCACATTTGTCATTAACTAGGACTCATGATCGAGGTTATTGAACCCTATGAATGCATTGGTGATACTATTTTTGTCTCTGACAATCATGTTCCAAAGTTGAGTACCAGCCCTATCATGATGCCCTATCCAAAGATCGATTTTTTCAGCCTTCACATGACTTGCCTGGCTTTCACTAGGAATCTTTGTGAAGGTTATTAAACCATATAAACACGATGGTCATGCCAGATTTGTGTCTAAAAATCATATTCCACAGTTGGCCACCCCTGTCATAGTGCCCTACCCAACGATCGATTTTTTTAGCCTTCACATGACTTGCCTAGCTTTCACTAGGAACCTTTCTGAATGTTATCAAACCATATAAACAAGATGGTCATGCCAGATTTGTCTCTAAAAATCATATTCCACAGTTGACCACCCCTGTCATGGTGCCCTACCCCAAGATTGATTTTTTCAGCTTTCAAATGACTTGCCTGGCTTTAACTTGGAAGCTTTATGAATGTTATTCAACCATACAAACATGATGGTCATGCCAGATTTGTGTCTAAAAATCATATTCCACAGTTGGCCACCCCTGTCATGGTGCCCTATCCCAAGATCGATTTTTTCAGCCTTCACATGACTTGCCTGGCTTTCACTAGGAACCTTTCTGAATGTTATCAAACCATATAAACACGATGGTCATGCCAGATTTGTCTCTAAAAATCATATTCCACAGTTGACCACCCCTGTCATGGTGCCCCACCCAAAGATCGATTTTTTCAGCCTTCATATGACTTGCCTGGCTTTAACTTGGAAGCTTTCTGAATGTTATTCAACCATACAAACACGATGGTCATGCCAGGTTTGTCTCTAAAGATCATGTTCCACAGTTGACCACCCCTGTCATGGTGCCCCACCCAAAGATCGATTTTTTCAGCCCTCATATGACTTGCCTGGCTTTAGATAGGATTCATTCTACAGGTTATTGGACCATATGAACACGATGGTCGAGCCAGATTTCGCTCTAAAAATCATGTTTCAAAGTTGACCACCCCTGCCATGCTGCCCCACCCAAAGATCGATTTTTTCAGCCTTCATATGACTTGCCTGGCTTTAGCTAGGATTCATTCTAGAGGTTATTGGACCATATGAACACGATGGTCGAGCCAGATTTCGCTCTAAAAATCATGTTCCAAAGTTGACCACCCCTGTCATGCTGCCCCACCCAAAGATCGATTTTTCTAGCCTTCATGTGACTTGCCTGTCCTTCAGAACTATTTTTCCTGGGGGTTCTTGAGCCCTCTGAACACGATGGTCATGCCAGATTTCCCTGGAAAAATCATATTCCTGAGATATACAAGGTCCTCCTCCCCCCCTGATCACCTTTATGTCACTATTCCGATATTGCACCTCAATAACGATATTGAAAACAATGTGACTGAGGTTATTGAGGCCTAGGAATCGATTGGTGATGGTCCCGGAGCATCCAGAGGTCGACAATGATGTGATATGTCAGGTGGGCTGAAAAGTCAGTATTTTGACAATATCTCCACAACCCAACCGCCGTTTTCTTTCATTGTTGGCTCATATTACTCCTAGAAGTGCCCTCCAAGATATGTACCAGCCCGCAAGAAGGAATTTTTTTTCAAGTTTGAAACCTATTTCTGAAATGACCATATAAGTCACCACTTAGCCGCTTACCTTGAGTTCCATGTAAAGGCCACAAAAAATGAGGCGTTTCCAACCGGCGAAATAGTTTATTAGCCTCTTGTCAACTTCATTCACTGTACTTAGCTGGAGGTTCTCTGTGGTTCGCTTCTTATTTTGTACTTCTGCATGTGACACCGTCAATAAATTTTCGCGTTTTATGCTCATGTGTGGCTGCACGCCATGGTGCGGAGCCCTCCCTCTTGTAATCAGCTTCCATCACGCTGAATGCTGCTACATGGAAAACGTTGTCACAGCTTCGTGTGGAAGAAGCACACATGCAGCACCTGCAGGCAAAACTCAGGAAGCGTCCCGTCACATTCCCAGTGCCTCGGAGGAACTCTTATGGCTTTGCGATACACAATATCAATATTAGCGGGGGTCGACAACCCAAAAAGACCCCTGAAAGTCAACTTCCACTTGTCAGGAAGGTTTGCACCCTAACGTCATAATAATCCAAGAGCCGCACCCGCCGCACCACGGTAACACTGAGTACAAAGCCATATCGACCCTATGTACTGTACTACTCGTCCGATCCATCATGAGAGTCAGAGTCCCCACTGGACATCGAAACATCGTCCTCGTCATCATCGCTACAATCATCAGGGCCGTAACGGTCAAAAATCCGGCACATCCTAGATTTCCGGTCATTCATGTCTCGCCCGATTACGATGCCCCGAATCAGCCGAAAGTTCACATCCCGTCGTCGGACGCTCTCAACGTTCATACACTGCTTCAATCCATTGACGATAGTGCTGGGTGGGAAGCAGCGATGGTTGTCTGTGTGATGTGGTCAGTACATCGTGTTGTTTCATACTCGTAGGGAAGAACTGACCGTGGTTGGGCTCCAGAATCTTCGCCTTCGCCTCAGCTATCTCCCATAATAACATGTATCCGCGTCCCAAATAATCCCATAAATATATCTTTTCGGGCCCGATGACGATGCGAGGATCGTTGAACGCATGGTCGTCAAGGAATTCTGCCAATCGGCGGTGATCGTCGGAACGAAAAAGAATCACTTGCATTGTTGGATGGTTGAGAAGACGCTGGATCGACGACGCCATCTTGTTCTCTCTGCGGATCAAGTCACCCCAGAGAGCAAGGTGAGTCAGCTGAGGGAAGGATTCAATGCGAAGATGCTGAAGGAAATCATGATCGTCGATATCAAGATGTGTCAGTCTAGAGAAGACATTGACATTGGCGATTGAAGAATCAGTGAGGGTGACACCGATTTGCAGCTGCAGCGCAGTCAGGGGGAGGGCATCCAGGACTGGTTGTAGAAATGATAGGTTCTTGAGAACCGGACCCCCGTTCGACGTCAAGGCAAGGTTGCTGATTCCTGTGCACAGTGACAATATCTCAATCACAGTTACGCCCTGGATGTCGCCATTGAGAAACATGGCGTTGATCGATGTCCGGGCGAATTCCTCGTGCATCTGCCTGAGGCGAAGACATCGAAGGAATTGTGAAGCCTTGCGTTCACCAACAATAACAATCCTTCCGTACAGTAATCTCTCGAACCTGCCGCAGAATGATCAGTAGGATGACATTGATTCAGTGTTACATCGATCGCTCACCATGTGTATGTCCGCTTTGACAATACAATCCATGATGCCGCATCCTTTCTCGACCGAGTGCCTAGAGTGAATATTTTGATGATTATCTCGAGGGGAATGCAGAGTGGCATGATAGATGGTAGATCGCAGTATACTATTCCATGCTGATCCCATCATTGTTTCATTTAAACAATGGCAAACACAGACGCCAAAAGAGGGGTTATTTTCACACCGAACCGTCCAATTTCTGTTCCAGGAGCTTTGCTCCACATTTAGAACAGGTAAGGGACTCCTTCAAACGGTGAAGACAGGGGGAGTCCACTGTGAATGCCACAAAGGCGACACCTCGCGCTTGGCGGCAGAGGGTTGCATGCATTTATGATAGGCCCGCCCGGCATTTATGTTTCTTGCGTTTATAATATTTTCTCACGTATCCTGTTCATAGACAAATGGGCGACGTGTCCACAGATTGGCTGGATATCAAATACCTGCTTACATATGTATCATGTATGACTAGACACATGAGGTTATCTACGTCGCAGAACCTATGAAATAACTTCTGCTCCCCAACATCTTCCTTCGCTTCTTCACTCTTAAATCTGTGGTCAGCGTGCGTGTGGTGATAGGCGTGGGAAAGTCTGACATATCCATCAGAAGTGGTTTATATATTCAAGTTCCGCTCAAGCTCACATCTTGTCCAGACCTCACTCGGTAACGTGTTGAATTTCAGTCGCAACTGCACCATAAGCAGTCGACTTTTTTTATGAAATTGAGGTGCGGTACAGCGGGCCGATCAACCTTTATATCAGCTGAAGACCTGTCTTGTGTGTGTGACTTTCAGGACATGGCGCCGCAGTCCGCCTCTTGATCCACGGACAACGTCAAAGATCGCGTCACCAAGAAGCAAAGATGGCACGCATCACTTTCAGACGGACAAGAGGGCAGAATTGAAGGAGAAGGATCGACTCAGAAAACAGGTCGAACGAGCTCAGGAAGCGGGCGAAGCCGAAGCACAGACTAGGGATCTGCAACACCTTCGAATGATGATGTGTCACATGATGTGGGGATGGACGAGGGCACATACGGACGAAATGGACATTACCATCGGTGTTCTCGGACGACAAGTTCCCGCTCGATCGGGGTACAATCAAGTGGAAGGACGGGCGAACGAGCGTCCTTCCTGCCGTTTACGAGGACGGAGTAAACATTCTGGAGAAGACAGACGTTGCATTTGTGAAGTATTATGCAAGTTTTCCAAGAGTTATACCCCCGTCATCGGCGCACGTGTTGCACTTGACTAGTGACGATGCCCAGGGTGGTGGGTGACGATTATACTGGAAAGATCGGATCGGCACTTCGCAACAACAAGCCCGTGTGACTACGCGGTACAGGAAAATACTCTGCTAATGAAATAACGGCGAAACAGCTTGATCTGAAGTATGGGATCAGTCCCGAGACGCCTCTCACTGCGCACGGTGAGTCACACAGACGCATTTGAGTCAATGTCGTTTATTGAATAAACCAGACTGCAGAGCTCGTGTCCTTGATCCCGTCAATCCCCATCAGCCATGCACGATCGATTCATTCCTCGCCAACATGAACGATCCCACGAAGATCCAATGCATTCTGGACTTGCCGTGGATGCATGGCGGCCTCCCAAGGCGCTTGAGGTGAGATATCACGACATACAACGACCGTCAGTATTTGATCTACCTGTCTAGAAACCTCGATCATGGATTGCGCTGCGGCTGGGGTGGGACAACCAGGGAGTGCCCCATCTACCTCGCTGTCCATCCCGAGAACTTCGTCAACAAGTCCTGGGCTATGCTCCATTCAGCGGGATACGTTACAAATCCTCACCACGACGCAGACGGTCTCTCCACCTGGGTTGGGCCTGAGGATGGCATGAAGTTTTGGGTAGTTTTTCGTCTGAAGTCTACGAAGGGAGGCCGTGCGCACCTTGCCAAGGCCATAATGATGTTGCTGAATTATCCCACGAACCGCCAAGCAGTCGAACAGTGCTGGGATGCAGAAGTCGTCACCCTCCTTCCAGGGGATATATTGTGAGTGCCATATGTTTCACGAGTGGTCTTCATGCTCACTAACTCATGCGCAGTATTCAGCCCCCTGGGCAGGTGCATGGGGTGTATACCCCGGTGCAATCATTCGCTACAGGTGGTCACTTCTACCACTACGAGTCGCTTCATCTTACAGAAATCTCCTCTCCCGTTACCTGGACGCCACGAAAGCTCAGTTTCTGACGAATCAAACGCATGCCTATTCATATGCCCTCGAGACCCTGCGGCGAATGGTTATCGCTGTGCCCCATCTTTCAAGACGAATTCGTAAGTACATGTCCACCCAACAGCATCAGACATCAATCTTGATCACTAACATAGCACTGTATCGTCGGCCGCTTATCGCCTTGTGCCTCATGGTCTTGAAATGCATCAATTATATTTCATCCGACGCTGCTGAGCGGAGCGTCTCGGCATCAGATACTGAGGCCCTCGCGGAAGAAATTTCGAACAGTATTCTTGCTTGCCTGAAATTCAAGTCAGTGGGGGCTGCAACGACCGCGCTGTACAAGGACGATCAATATGTTCCAGGCGAGCTGGTTGACAGAGAAGAGCTTCATCAACACCTAGCGCAGTTCAGACCACCTGTCGCATGACACATGGATTGGGTCCGTTTTTTACTCGGTTGATACGTGTTTTTCGCGCTAGATGTACGTAGCTCTATGACCCACACTATTCCATTAGCAATGACAACTCATATTACCATGAGTCACACATTTCATGGACGATCCATTTCTTTCTACTGTATCTTGGACGATGTATGCGACCCTCTGCTGTTGTCCGGTGGTAGAGGACCGTGAAGGAGCAGCACGGTATTACATTGACTCGGAAGATGCGCCATATGGACTATCATCCTGCAACATTCACACTGATGTAGGTACATGGTAGCTCTCTCATATCACTCCATTGGAAGAAAACACCGATTGTCTCATCAAAGCTGGAAAATCTAATCATTAATAACGATCATTGCATCACTGCGCTGCAGGTGTCAAGAACATCATGCACATTGAGTACCGACGTAGGCCAATTAGTTAAATGTGGTGGTCGTGTAAGTAGGGTGTTGGCCGGACAAACACTCCGCGCACATGGCACAGCGCTAAGGGAGCCATGTGATCTAGAACATGCCACAGGTTTTCCCACTTGCCACAAATGTGCTGGTGGTAGCAGTCAACCCTAGGCCCTACAACCGCTGGCATCACCAAAATATTTGTGCTCCGGGTTGACCACAATGAGTCTCAAGCGTCCAACTCTACGTCAAACATGATTTGTTTGCGGAAATCAACCCTCATGTCCTGGATGGAAACAGTATCACAACCACGGAGTAAAAATCCGGAGTGAAGGGCCATGTCTAAGACCATGTGCGCCATGGAAGCATTGTACCAATAAACGTTCCACTGACCCACACCCTGTTCACGATGTACATGACTTGCAGGGGAAGCCATGGAAGTTGGTCCACTGAGATAGACCACACGATTTTCAAGCGTCACACTCTACATTGAGCATTATCTGCCAAAGACAACATATACTCTTATATGCGCCATGGAAACACCGACACAACTACTGACCACTATCTGTCGAAGAAAACGTGCCCCCAACACAAGAGATGTACAGAGAGTTCCAGGGGCATGTCTAAGACAATGTGCGCCATGGAGGCACTGTCCCAAGGAACTCTCCACTAACCACGCATCCCCGTACATGACGTACATGACTTCTAGGCGGAGCAAGGGAACATGGTCAGCGTTCAGGACGCGCTCTACGTCGAACACTATCTGTCGAAGAAAACGTGCCCCCAACACAAGAGATGTACAGAGAGTTCCAGGGGCATGTCTAAGACAATGTGCGCCATGGAGGCACTGTCCCAAGGAACTCTCCACTAACCACGCATCCCCGTACATGACGTACATGACTTCTAGGCGGAGCAAGGGAACATGGTCAGCGTTCAGGACGCGCTCTACGTCGAACACTATCTGTCGAAGAAAACGTGCCCCCAACACAAGAGATGTACAGAGAGTTCCAGGGGCATGTCTAAGACAATGTGCGCCATGGAGGCACTGTCCCAAGGAACTCTCCACTAACCACGCATCCCCGTACATGACGTACATGACTTCTAGACGAAGCAAGGGAGCATGGTCAGCGTTCAGGACGCGCTCTACGTCGAACACTATCTGTCGAAGAAAACATACCCCCAACGCAAGAGATGTCCAGAACGTTCCAAGGGCATGTCTAA
>JABCPV010000457.1:0-20588 GCA_016584345.1 Suillus ampliporus | reverse complement strand
GCTGATGGCGATATGAAGGATCTATATGTTTTTGTGTTTTGATCGTTGTTGTACGTTGTGCTATTAACAAGATAAGTATTATTCATAAATATCTCACCTCGTTTATAAGATGTAGATTATTACAAAGACTGTACAGTAATGCGATGAACGCTCTATGAATGCAAGGTTTCAAATTTCACCAGTCCCTCGCGATCTTACATGGTACTGATAAAAGTGAACCGGCATCCACCCTCCGGCGATATAACATGGGGTTTTACTCTTTACAAGGGTATTAGAGAACCGTGACCTGAGGAACAGTAATACGCTACTTGCCAAGGAGCGGCTCGTTGCCGAAGTCGACAAGTCCTCGTTTCAATGGTGGTGACTTACAAGCTAGGAGCAAGCGATTCTAGTCCTCAAATCGTGTTAATCTGCAGAAGGTTCAGTCAGTAGATTGTTGGTAAAGGAAAAAAGCCGGTCGATTATCCATTTCCCTGTGTCTTGATGTCTACGAGAAGCATCTGGAGACACCGTTCCTGGACGCAACGGAGAAGTATTACGAGCCGGACTCTCAGCTGTTTCTTTCAGAGGGAAATTTACTCGACTATCTGAAAAGACACCACAGTGCCTGAGAGAGGAGGAGGAACGCGCCGACCGATACCTGATCTTGGGCACGCGGGAGAAGCTCCTCACCAAGTGCAAGTGCGAGCATATGCTGGTCCGACCGCACTATCGCATCATCCGGGTGAATTTCCGAAGGCTACTCGTTCGTGACAAAGAAGAAGACCTGCAGTCGATGTATGCGGCATTATTGCACTCACCCGAGTTGTGGAGGTTCTGAGAAACAAATTGAAGAGCATGTGAAGATGTCGGGTCTAGTTGCTGTGGCGACATTCTTGCGCGAAACACCAGAGGGCGAGGATGCATTGGATTTGGATCCCAAAGAATACATCAACACATTACTCGAGGGTCTATCGCAAGTACTCAGAAAACCGTTACGATAAGGCTCTGTGGAGACGCTGGCTTTCGCCGCTTCACACGATAAGGCGTGCAAGGAGTTTGTCAACCGCAATGTTGTAACGGCAAAGTCAACGGCAAAGTCGCCAGAATTACTTGCCAAGTACGCGGATGTGTTACTTCGCAAGAAATAACAAGATGTCCGAGCGGGACCTCGAAGCTGCTTTGAACCATGTTGTAAGCGCCTTGATCAATGACCTCACATCGATTTTTTATTCGGGTGTGTGTAGATGGTGTTTTTTTAGATATATGGAGAAGGACGTCTTTCAGACTTTCTACGCTACGAAATTATCCAAGCGCCTCTTTTACGGTATATCTACGTCGACGAAAAGCGAGGTGAGGATGATTCAAAGCTGAATGAACTTTGTGGTTTCGAGTACACCAACAAGTTGCAGAGGAATGTTCACAGGTTCATTTTCCATGTTCCTCCTCCTTTTAATCGCTTACTTGCTCTCCGTAGATAAAACTCTCAGCAAAAACCTTACTGACGAGTTCAACGAGCGTATGCAGAATCATGATGACACGAACATCACACCTTTTCCATCATGGTTCTTGGTACGAAATTCTGGCCCTCAGAGTCAGCCCCGACACGCAACTTCACACCGTTCCTCCCGAATTCTTCTTAAGCGCGAAACACGTTTCTCTAGGTACTTCTAGACGAAGCACACTGGTCGTAAGCTCATATGGCTGTGGAACTACTCGAAGAACGAGCTCAGGACGAACTACTTCGATCAGAAGTACATCCTCATGACCAGTTTTTACCAGATGGCAGTGCTCCTGCAATACAATACACACGACACGTTATCGCTGGAGGAGCTCGTGACCGAGACGGCTATCAGCAAGGACATTTTATTACAGGTCCTCGCGCCGTTGGTGAAGGCCAAGGTTCTGATCAACGAGGAGACAGATCAATACGATCTAGACCCGAGTATGTCTCCCTTGCGTCACATTTCCCGCGACGCTAATGCGGAAATGTCAAATTTCAAGTCCAAGAAAATCCGCGTCTTCTTGAACCAACCTGTCAAGGCTGAGGTGAAGGCTGAGAGCTCGGAAGTGCTTAGAGCTGTTGAAGAAGACTGTAAATATGTGTTTTAGGCCACCATTGTTCGAATCATGAAGGCGCGTAAGATGATGAAAGACCAACCCTTGATCCAGGAGGTGACATGTCATATTTCGCAACGCAAGTTCGGCCCTGATATTCCTGATATCAAGGTAAGTACTCCTTGTTTCGTCGCTGGAATGCCGGCTGATCTGGCGCATTTAGGTGATCGGCACGCTCTTGGAGCTCGAATACATCGAGCGCGTGGATGGCGGCCTCCCAGATACA
Source organism: Suillus ampliporus (assembly GCA_016584345.1). Taxonomy (NCBI): domain Eukaryota; kingdom Fungi; phylum Basidiomycota; class Agaricomycetes; order Boletales; family Suillaceae; genus Suillus; species Suillus ampliporus. The sequence goes on along the minus strand of JABCPV010000457.1, from coordinate 18,265 downwards.
TTTGGTATATGTGACAGAATTGTAGTCTTCGGTCAAGATAACTTTCTGGATCATTCTCTATTACTGATATTGTATATTATTCGTAGGCATGCATATGTTCGTGTTCCCCATTTCTAAGCTTCGAAACGTGTAATCAATGATACTAGTTTTACTTATGATGATAGTGGCGGATCCTGCTTAGGAAAGACAGATGATCAATTAGATATTTGACGGCGTTGAACAACCATGCCGCTCTGGCAACGTCCTCTGGGGCAGCGGGAACGCCGGGTAGGCATCAAGCAACGATACTAGAATCTGCGCATACTTGTGAGTGTTTCAATGAAGCTGATTGCTTCATTTGCGAAACCCGCACACGCATTCATAGCATGGCTCCCAATATCCGGTGGAAACGTGTCTGGCTCAAAGTGACACTCGTGCAGTATGAACCAAGCAGCTCCTGGAGAGGCGCTTCGATCTGGCCGTGAGGAGACCCGTCGGGCCTAGAAGGGTAGATGCTCACGATGAGCTCTGTTCACGTCTAAAATTTTGGACGCTAGGAAATATTTTCGGCGAACTGTAGGCAAGAATCGATATCCAATCGCGCAGCGTTTCATGTGCTTGTGTGAGAAAAAGAGCACTCACGCTAGACAATTGTATAACAAGAATGCTAGTAACACCCTGGATCTGTATTTCGTTGTCACCTGCTTAACTTTCAAACCTCTCATCCTTTCGGCTCTAGTGAACGGAACAGCAGATTTCGCGACGCCGGCCGTGCTGACACTGCGGCTAAACGAGTCTACTCTTCTCTTGGGAACTGGAAACCGTGGTTCAGAAGGTCCAAACATTTCGGATGGGGCCGGCGTTCACGGAAGCCACATTCAGCACCCTCGAGAGCCGACGGCGACTTGAGACAGCTTCTCTCAGACAATCGACAACCATCAAGAACTGTTGGTGAGATCAGAATATAAAACACTGAGAAAGAAATGTTGGAAATACTAGTAGTACTGACATATATTGATTCAAATCAGGTCGAAATCGATTGGAGAAAGCGGATTTCGACTTTTTCGAGGTTCTGCCCAAGTCCTGGCAGCTCAAAGTTGAACTCCCCTAATGCGCAGGAGCTGCCTGCGACCTGAGCTACTTCCACACACAGGAATGAGCTGTTTATGAGCGGACGGTGTGATAACCACAGATGGCCTGACAAGGACGCCCTGAAAGTAACCTGCATTGGACAACCTGTCAAACTTAAGCGCCGTCTTCTCAGTGGGTAACTGCTCTCGTTATCATTGTACCCCCGCATCTACTGGGAGCCGAACTATTTCGGGAACAGTAAACGAGGCTTCGAGAGGTCACCGTGTCCGAATTCTCGACTGCCGGGCCCGCATATCCTCTCGAGTCGTTCGAGGTCGTTCGAGGTCGTTAGTGAATCATGATGTTGCGGCTTGTTCTGTTGTTGGCAACCTGCAGGGGTTTCGTGGCTACTAGCTCTGCAGTGCCGGCAGTGACTCTAGATAACGCTACTATCACAGGTATTGCGTCGGGTTCGGTGAACATGTGGCTCGGAATACCCTTCGCACTGCCCCCGTAGGTGCTTAGCAGTCATAGTTCGAGATAACTAATGTGGCTCTTTGATTCAGGACTGGTAATCTCCGGTTACAGCTACCTCAACCTATCCCCCCGTACAACACGAGCTATTCAGCAACTGCCTATGGTTTTTCTTGTCCTCAACAGGCTATGACAAAACCTATCCCTCCCGGCTTATCTGCCGAGACCCTTGACTACCTCGCAGTCACGACCTACAATAACAATCCCAGTTCCGAAGATTGTAAGTCTGATGCAACAGCGGATGTACTGGCCTTGAACGCTCCCCTTTTTTGACAAGGCTTAACTCTGAACGTCATCGCACCCGCGGATGCAACTCCAGAATTAAACCTCCCTGTTGTAGTAGTGCGTTTAGTTTCCATTAGGGTCGTTACAGATTATGACAGCCGTTTAGTGGATCTTCGGAGGAGGTTTCCAGGTAGGTGGTACCAGCAAGTCAGTGAAAAGTCCTTCTTGCAGAAGCAAAATTCTCATTGTTTCTCAGCTATGATGGATCTGCCATCGTCAACAAGGCCATCAACCTGAACATACCTGCAATCTACGTGAGCATGAATTACCGGTGAGCCTCAGACTTCATGCAAGTCTCATGTCAACATGTTTTTGACCGAGGTCCATTCAGCTTGGGAGGTGAGCGGTCTGGAATTCAAGTACGATCATGATGATCGAATAACGACTATCAGCTTTTGGATTCCTCGCCTCTGAAGAAGTCAAACGGGCGGGAGTAGGAAATCTTGGACTACAAGATCGTAAGTAGAATGGGATAGATTTGCTGCACCACGTTTTCATGCTACAGTGAATTATAGAGCGACAGGCAATGAGATGGGTCCAAAAGTATATCAGCGCTTTCGGCGGTGATCCTACGAAGGTCACTATGTATGTTGTGCCCTCTTGTCCATAAGGACAAGGCTAACGTCATCTTCAGCTGGGGTTTCAGTGCCGGTGCCAAAATCGGCTGCACTACATATGGTCACTAATGGGGGAAATACCGAGGGGGCTTGTCCGCGCTGCGTTCATGGAAAGCGGATCACCCGTTTCCAGTCGGGGATATCGCTTAAATGGCACAACTAACCACGAATTTTATTGTGGACCAAAATCCGGAATGTGGCGTGGGGCTCCTCAGGACACGTTGCAATGTCTGCGAGAGGTTCCTTATAACACGCTCATGCTCGCTGCTAACCATATACCGAATTTATTGACGTATCAAGTAAGTCCATGATACAGAAAGTAACACGCGACACTGATTTCGATATGCAGGGCTTGCCCACCTGGTTTCCTCAAGTGGACGGAGCCTTTCTGACGGCGCATTCCACAAGAGTCTGATCTTGCAAGGCTCCATCGCGGGATATCCCTTTTATCACAGGCAATTCTGATGACGAAGGAACTGTGTTTGCATTATCTAGCCTCAATATCACGTTTGTCTATTATCATGTCGTTTTTAATTCACGTTAACATACTCAATTTCCAGCACAGACGCTCAGTTTCAAGAGTAATATTCAGACATACTTGTACCCCAATGTTCGGGTCGGATAGAACCTATCGGCTGATGGAGTATTACCCCGACGATATTACTCAAGGCTCCCCATTCGATACGGGATACCTCAAATGCCTTAACTCCGCAGTTCAAGCGTATTGCAGCATGGCAGGGTGACGCATTCCTGCAAGCCCCGCGTCGCTTTTTCTTGGAACAATGTTCCAATAGGCAGAACACTTGGGCATTCCGTGAGTCGGATTTGACACCTTCCAAGCAACTTCTAACATCCTATTTAGTGAGCAAGCGTTTGAAGACAGCTTCCGTCCTGGGATCGGTGAGTTGCGATGACCTGCACGTTGCTATCCTGTGACATTGACATGCATCCCATCCCAGTACCACGGATCTGATTTAGACAATATTTATACTGGAGGCGACATGACGTCACGTCTCGTTCGCTTTGTGGCTACACTCGACCCGAATGGTGCAGGGGACCTTGAGTGGCCGAAGTGGACCTCAAGCTCACCAAACCTCCTCGCTTTCCTTGATGGCTTGATCCCTCAGGAGATTACACAGGATACACACCGGGCTGAGGCAATGGCCTACTTGATTGAAATGAACTATAATACCCAATTTGAGTGGGTTTCTTCACCTCAGGCAGTACTTCGAAACTGGGCTGAGAGACCCCTTATCTCCCGAACATCCTCGACATGTCATTAGCTACTGTCTATCTGTAGTAGTTGGTCCAGATTCCAGAACATCCTTTCGATCACTTTGTTTGATCAATACTTGTCACGTCCATTCATTTCGTATATCTCATTTGACAGTCACCCTCATCTGTCACCCCAGCTGCGTTACCTTCGATACTGTAAAAATCTGTTTGGACATGACTTATCAGGTCTCGCAATCGCGTACAGAGCGGTCCTCTAGTGAAGGAATTCGTGTTTCGGCTCAGTAATGGGGCTAAGGTCTACCGGATTACAGGCACATCCGGCACTAAATCCAATGGGTTGAAGATTTGAGGCTGCTCGACGTAGGCCTAAAATCATCACCAAGTGTCAGTCATGCCAGAATCCGAGAGAGGTGACGAAAGAAACTTTGACAGTCTTTCGCATGCTTCTTGAGACACGAGGACAAACGACTGAGCGGGAGTTTGGCGGGGGTCCTCTTGAAAAGAGAGCTTCCCCTCTGCTATTAGCCTCATTCAACGTAGCAGGCAGAAATAGTAAGAGAATGAGTCGACTACCTTGTTTGCAGTGATAACTGCTGGTACAAGCAATGTGAAGACAATAATAATTGTTCATTCTACTCCGGCATATTGTATGGGCCCCATGTTAACATAAATTCCGGAGTTACTCATGCATCTAGCATGCCTACATCTTATTACAGCCCAAGAACCTCCCCAACAGTCAACCAGCGGTGCCCCTCCCACAGCGAGTTATCCCTGCTAGCTGATACCGGGTCGTCCGACTCTGTCACAGGGTTCCACCCGCAACTCCCTCCTCCGACCCCAACGTGCTTCTGGAAGAACGTACGGAAGGGTGCGTTGGGCACACCTTCCGTAGGAAGCGCATCACAATGTACCACAGGTACACTGCCTTTATATAGGGCAGCGATCTCCGAGAACGTTGCGCGCTGTCCCTCGATGTGAATTTCAACATCAAGTAGACGAGATGGAGGTTGAGTAGTAAGGATATGAGCCACGTATCCTGCAACATCGGATACTGCAGTGAAGGACCCTGGTGTTTCTCCTTTGTTCACGATATGAAACTTGCCGGTGTCAGCGAGTGCGGTGAGCCAGGGAACGAATTCGTGGAATAATCCATTCTAGTAGTCGGCGTCTCGTCTTCAGTGCTTACAACTCCGGAAACAAGGCTAACGGTAGAAATGAGGACGTCTACTTTGTGCTCGCGAAGAATCGCAGAGATTTCAGACGCAGACGTATAATCTGCGCGCACAACCTTCAGATTAGGATCATCGGTAGGGAGTGCAGAGGTGTTTGTGGATGTCGGCCGAGCGATAACAAGGATTGGAGCACCAATGGAGAGGAATGCCTAATGAGATGGCTAAGGATGACAATTGCAAGAGTATAATAATGAATGTCACCTTCACAATAGGAATTCCGGCAGTAGGGCCTGCGCCGATGATAGCAAAAGACCTGAAGAATTCTTGAGACATGTCGTGTTGGTCAGAGATTTTGTTTCTGGAGTGTTATGGAAATGCTTATATTGATAATCAGACAGAGTTTTATACTCTACCTCTTGCGCTATGGCATGGTGACGATGATCAATACTGCCATCTTGACGTGCAGTGGTAGCTGAGCAATATACCACCTAGACGATGCCATCCGATAGCAAGCAAGTCGTGGTACTCTATGCAGAGGCGAAATTGCAGAAATCTATAGACTTACCAGGCAGTTTTACTGTTGCCAAAGCTAAGGAGGAGGGGATGGCGGCAATCAGGGATCACTTGCAAACACTTCCCGGTGTGCCGCCTGTCACCTTGGACCCCGACTGTACCGATTTTTACCCAGGTACGTCACCATCGAACTTAGTATCGCACACGTAGTCGCGATGCCGATGCATATTATTCTGATCCAACTTGATCAGCTACAAAGGACGATACCATCATACGCAGTCTGAAGGATAATCCGACGATGGTCGTGTACCCGGAGCCTCCTCAAGGACAACACTTGACACCCTCGCCCGTTGTCGATGCGCTTCAATCTGCCATTCATGAAGTACGCGACCTCAAGGCTCAGAAAAATGCCGCGTCATTGATTAGAGAGGAGAGCACCAAGTATAATGTGAAACCATGTGTGTTTTTTGTGGCCCTTCATAACAGTCAGACTAATGTCTACCCTCAGCTTATCCTGACAATGATATCCTTCATAAATTCGAAGCAATGGAGAATAAATTCAAAGCAATGGAGGAAATATTTGGGCATGACATAGCTGAGCTGAGGCAGGAACATGCTGAGCTGAGGCGGGAACATGCCGAGTTGAGGCAGGAACATGCTGAGCTGAGGGATCAAATGAATGAAACTACCAGAGCTATTTTGGGTGTCAGTCTTGTGTTTTTTTGTCGTCGCTTCTTATACTCATGCGTGGGCGTGACAGGATAGAATCGCGATCGATAAGATCCGTCAGCGGGTACTCCTTGACATAGGTCGTGATCAGCTGGCTATCATGTGCGGACACGTGGGCTAGAAAGAGTGGAAGGCCATATCAACCGCAGGAGAAATGGAATGACGACCGAAACGAGGACGATGCTTCAGGGTTCCAAGGACGCGTCAGAATATTGGAAGGCCGTTGGGCGAGACAGTTTCGCTCTCCGGTTACTCGTTCATCCTAGCCGCATCAGGACTCATGCAGATATTGCAGCGCACTCTTCGACAGAGACGGATATCGCGGAGAGTGTTCTGGCTCTGATCTCTGAGGGTGATAGGAATGGTATGATTACCATATACCGCGCAGTTTACAACAGTGAGCATCATACGTGTAATAGTGATTTTTAGATACCTCTCTTGATGAACTGAATGTCCTCAAGTGTTAATAGACTTCGACTAAACTTGAACTTCGAAAGTTCGAAGTTCCATCGTTCGCTTGCGCCTGAGGTGACTACATATGCTGTATATGTACTGTCTGACTAGCAACTTTCAGAGGAAGCGGCAGCGGTGGCGGTAGACCCAGCATGCTGGAAGTCACCCAGACAAGGGAACATCAAGATTCAGCGTGCAACAACACGGTCGTCGTCGATGCAACTACGGCCGTAGTACGACAAGTACTTGCGAACAATTTTTTTGGGGCGTCGGTGTGCAAGATACATACTATTAGTACATACATACGGTTGATGAAAAACAGTCACAACACTATGTGCGAAGCAGAATATGACTCACAGAAGACCGATGCGAGATGAAAGAAGACACTAGTACTGTTACGAAATAATTAAGTTCCCATCATGCAAGAGGGGCACGTATGTTCTCGTCGCCGCATTCGCGATGTGACTCACTCAGGGAGTGGGTCCAAGCGCGACCAGGGCGCAACCAGCCATACAAGCCCCTAAGGCTGCATTGCACGCTATGATAGCGGGAGGCGCTGCAGGGAGTGCAACGCCGAACGTAAAACCGGCTCCAGCATAGCAGGCGACAGCGATGCCATTGCATCCTGCTCAAGAAATTGGGGTCGGCGGTGTGCAATGATGGTGCTCGACCTTACCTGTCTGACAAATGGCGTAGCCGAGAGGGCCTGCGACAGCGGGGGCCGCAGCCGCAGTGAGGAGGACGGTGGTGAATTTGAAGTTCATGTGAACAGGAATAGGAGTGGCTCGACTAATGAGATGGTCGTTGGTAGCAGAAGAGCCTGTTGGTGGATAGCTGAGCTACGACTGGCGCGAGGTTTAGTACGAAAGCGTGATTGTATGATGCAAGATTGGGCGAGATTTGGCTCGGAGCGAACGCTGATGGATCAAGCCGCTGGGAACAGCACTTTTGACGTGAATGCGAAGAAGATCATCAAGCTAGCTTGCCATTATATAGTGCTACAAAACCCCTATGTAGTAGCCTACCTAGGAAACTGCCCCTTAGTGTTGGATACTACACGCTTGCCTTGACGTCAATCAGAGACACCCCGTGGAGTGCCAAGTCCACGTCGTTTTTGATGAGCGCCACTTACTGCTTGTGTTGCTGAAGGATCATAATTAATCCGACTCGAAAAATGCTCATAACTTGCCGTAGAATGCCAGCTGGATGGAGTTGCCGGAGGGTCGTGATGCTGTGACACTATGGACGAACACAAATATTGCAAGGCTCTCTGGTCAACATGCAAGATATCACTTTGATATATGATCGGTCATATAACACCCGTCACCTTTGTCTCTATGGCTGACTCTTCGGAGGTTCTCAGTGAATCTCTGTTTGCCATAGCCCCCCAGTAAGACCATAAACGAATGTCGATGAAGATGACTCGATGAGTAGTTGAGTTCCTTTATGAGTTTCCCACATGGTTGGGTGCCACTCGTCATGAAGCTTTGCCAGTCTGTGGAGGCTGGGTCTACTACTGGGTCAGCGAAAGGCACCGCATGCTAACCCACGAACCAATCCGCTGTGTCAGTATTTTCCTCTACCGCATTAGCCGCACAAGCAGCAGCTGGATCCTACTACCCGCAAGTTTTTGGGTCAGCACGGTCATAGACTCGGAGAAGCGCGTCTATCCATTTGATAAACGATAAACAAAGTTGATTGGCCACTGACTTGAAGCTGGACACACTGCCGCAACGTACGTAATATAATCCTCCAAAGTCAGCTGAACATCCTTCTACTTATCCCGTGGTCCAGAACTTCAGACTCAGAAATAGGCGCGACCATGTGCAGTGCCTGTCCGAATCGATATCATAATCAACAGTGTTCCTCGACGCCCACTCCTTAACAACTTGATTTTGTTCGCGTATCTTTTCCAGCAGGCTTATGGTTCGCAAATTATCGCTTGGACGTATCTTCTCGAAATCGAGGGATACCGACCGACCTCCAACACCCCCTCCAAAATCGCCACCACTTTCTCCGATCAGCATTGCCTTGCCTCTCCCCGCAGGCAGCAAGTTCAAGGAGGAAGCTGTATCCGCCATCCTCACGGCTACCGCTCCTACAGAGAGTCTTGCAGGCTCAGTCAGGTTGCATTCGACCTCGAAACTTCAAAAACGGCCTCACAGGGCCATCTCACCCGTATCCACCACAAACTACATGTCTCCAGAGTTCTCCCCGATATCCTCCAATGCTAGTACTGTGGCTTCATTTGAGTTTCTGTCCCCACTCTCCACAGTACGTTCATTTCATTCCAAATGCTGAATCGTGCCGAGCGCCAGACCTGTTCTCAGTCTCAACAACTTCCTCCTGGTGTGATTTCATTCTGCCCCGCCACGCACCCCGCCGAGTCTTTCACAGAAGACTCCCGTCTCCAGATCCCTCTCCACCAGGACCCCCACCTCGCCATCCTCGAGAAGACCTCCCCTGAGCAATTCACGCGTTGTCTCCACCTCCTCCGCACATCCCTTCCTACCGACCTCGATGCAGTGCGGGACATCATGCCAAAGCCCAACGGGTTTGTGCATACCGTGCTCGAGGCGTACAACAACCATCGGGTGCTCATCCTCCGCCCGGACGACGTCTGGACCGCGATCCTCACCCAATTCAGCTTCTTCGTGAGCGCACACGCCGAGCAACTTCGTTCGCAGTTCGTATCACACGAGGGCAAGGAGGGACTTATCATCATTGGCGGTGGAAATCGTCATACGGCAGATTTTGCACTCATGGCCCGCCAGATGTCGGAGCTTATGCACACGCACGTAGTGGATCCAATGCTGAGGGATTGGATCATGCCTGAGTTTTCAACGACAACGGACGTAGACCGGACGGTGTATGCAATGTCCATGATGGCGACGATGAAAGAGTATTTCCGCTATAAATTTGTACTGCGTTGTGGGATACCGCTCGTGACCCTCCTGGGGGAGAGACACGACTGGGGAAGCCATCCTTGAGCGGCTAGAGCGGCTAAAACTATACGGCATAGAAACAATAGCATGGTATCACCTCCTGCACCCCGTCATCTCTCAATTCGTAGCAGCATTCGACATGCCCTCCAGCCCAGAAAACCTCGACTTCTGGTCCAAAGTTGCGCACTACGAGGGCGGCGGGAGCGGGCCAACCTACCTCTCCGGCTGGATCACTGCGTTCTGCGTGTTCAACGAACAAGGCTTATGGCAGGGTCCCCCGCTAAATGCTGAACGCATGCGGGAAGATGCCCCAAAGAAGCTACTTCGTCCTGCTGATCCACGGGCGCTGAGTGCGGCTCAGTTCGCCGCGATTTACACCGTGCATGGGACGTGGCGCCCGTTTCTGGTGCTCGACGGAATGCCATACCCAACGATCGATGATGAGTGCGTGCCGTGTGGGTATGCACATCTCGATGTGAAGCTGGATGATAATGGGGAATTATTCGATACGGTGATCGTGGCAGGCGCGGTGGGCGCACAGATCTGCTCAAATGATAAGTCGGAGCTGTTTAAGAACGGGATGCGGGACAGTGTGAGGCCTGTGGTGGGGTATTGGTACTTTATCACCGGGGCGGGGTGATTACTGTCCGTTGTTGTGTTGCTCGTACTTACTTGTTCTGTATTTCTCAGAGCTTCGTAACGTTTTGTTTTGGAAGGTCCTGAGGACGCCAAAGGTACCCGTTCCGAGAGTTGAAATCTTATCTTACGTGGATGACGTTTTGCTTAGTTGTTACGATGATTACTGCGATTTCAGGCTGCTTAATCCTTCCCAGAATACCGTACAACATCATCTTTGGATTCGGTGACGATCTGGTATGTATACCCGGCGAAGAAAAGATCTAAACAAGAAAGACAGGCTGAAATCGGCATGTTCTAAACAGTTCTTCTTTATGTCCACGCAATCATCCTCGAGCGGCCTTGTCAGTAGTAATATGAACTAGAAGCGGCGCTTGAGGCGCTCCGAGTCAAACGTATCGCCAAAGGTGTCATAAGTATGCGATATGTTTGTACTCTGCTATTGGTCTGGATGTCGAGGTGTTACAGAGTGTCAAGGTATCATGAAAACATTCGTGCTACGAAACGCATACGTCTACAATATCTCTAGTGTTCTGACGTCCATCATGTCACGAACAGCAGCCACGTCCTTTACCCGTGCAGTGATATTATGATCCGACGCGATTCTCTTGTACTCCCCACCACGCTGCTGCGCTAGCAACAGTGCGCCAAAAGGCTGTCCAAGGCGAACGATCAACCTCAATGCTCGCGAGTGAGACTCTGAATGTTTGTACTGATGTGCTGGCAGAAGTGCGCCAAAAGGTTGTCCAAGGCGACCAATTAACCACGACGCTCGCGAGTAAGACGTTGAATTGGCTGACTCGTTGTCTCTAGGAGAACTCCCGGGAGATTCATCTATTACACACTCAGGCTCATCCACGCTCTGCATCTCGTCTGCATCATCAGGCAGCCCGAGATCATGACTATTCCACGGACGGATGAGTAAGAATGTGCGCGAAGCGGGCCGCAGCTTGTCTTCTGTGGTGATGAGCAGGTCGTAAAGCCCGTCCGCCTTGACATCGTAAGTGAAATATGTCCCTCGGTCTTGACCACGCCTCTGTATCAGTGCTGTGACGGGGAATGCGATGCAAGGGAGTTGCAGTCTGCGGTTCGCGAAACGAGGAGGGCTCAGGTTGGCCAGCCGGGTATAGAGTGTCAAAGCCAGCTCCACAGTGGCGGCATTTTGCAGCAACAAGACGGAGATCTGTATCTGATCTTCAGACAGAGTTGGCGGCATGTATGGCAGAGGTTTGTATGACACAATTTCGGCTGGCAGACAGTTATTGAACTGGGATGATTTTCCGACCCAGTCCAGGGCTGTAATGTCGCCTGACTGAGCAATAATTTCCTGCAAGAGCCGACCGAGCGCATTCTGCCTCGTCTCGCCGTAGATGACAGGCAGGTGGACGCCGAAAATGCCAAACAATGAATATGCGATGTCTTCCTGCAGTGTCGTGGCACGCATTGATGCCCATTGCAGTTTCTCTCGTGCACCCGTCATTCCCGGACGGAAAGCGACAAGTGCCTGTGCATTTATACCTGTCGAATCCTCCAACTCCTTCATGATAGCGACGGACTGCTTGTGGTTGGGAGAGTGGTCGTTGAGATATAAGCTCCAGTCATTTCGGTAGAAGAGAATGACATTTGGAGCGAGGAACTCCTGAACAGTCCATCCCCGCGTATTCCAAACACTGTTTGCCAGCGCGCCGAACGTCGATGAAGGCGGGACATCCGATAAGTAGACAATGGTGAGTGCTGATTCGCGATACCAAACGAACATAGAGTTGACGGATCGTTGGAGCTCAACGTTATTGTTCTGGTCAATGCAGCATGTATCACTCCACGCCCAGTGGTGTCCAGCATCACGAGCAAGTTTGCAGAATGTCTGCAACTTGACCATAGTTCCAATTGGATCCAAATAATAGACGGCCTTGTCCTGGACGTCGTGCAGCGCCGGTTCCTTGGCTTCCCACCTGTGCGACAACATCACCCAAGCGAAGTACTTCGCAACCGCGTCTTGAATGGGCTCTGTTTGGAGGGGCGCATGGATCATGGATGAATACAAAAGTTCTTTGTACTCTGTACTGTCCACGAAGGCGTTTTTCTGAGCTTCTCGACTACATAAACGACCAGTGGAGGTGTTGATTAGCCGAAGCGGAGCGTTTTCTAGTTGAGTGTGAATGGCTTGTCGAATAGCGGCTTCTACTTCAGACGGACTGACACATTGCTGACGCAACTCTGGAGAATGAGTTGATCATCTTCACGTTGACGCACGAGTCATTCGGCACTCACTTTGTATCTGTGCATCGGAAGCATCGTCCAACTTGGAGTGCATGGTTTGGAAGGCCTCGATTGCTTCATCATAGCGGTGCGCCCCGTGAAGCACCGCATGCTTCAATTCGTACCCAAGATAAGAAGAAGGATCGAGTTCAATAGTCTATGCATAGGCGGCATCAGCACAGTTGCTAGAAAAGTGAAGGATCTCATCCGCACCTTGTCCGCGTCGTGAAGGGCCTCCGCATAGAGGTTTCGTCCCAGTTTTACCTTACCGCGGTGCGCAAAGAGGGAGTAGCATGAAGAATCCAGCCCGATCCCTAGTGAATATAGTTCAATAGCTTTCTCGTGATTGCCTGGTGCCACAGCCTCGTCTCCTTTTGCGACACAGCGCGCAGTGCAGTCTCTCTTGAAGGCTAGCCGACACCAGAATGAGACCCATTTTCAAGTTGTCCGAGACGCTAACACACTCACCGGTAGACCATTTGAGGTTGCTGTCTTTGGCACCGTCGTCAATTATGCGTATCACGTATTGGTGAGATTCGACGGCTTCGAACAGGCGATCAGCGCGGAGGAACGCTTCGCACCGTCTTTGGTTGACAGTTTTCCATCAGCAATCCAAGTCCCAGCCGAAGAGCTGTGCAGCACACATCATCAATCAGTGAAAGTGTGGTCTGTGGCTTCGTAGCGACACACCACGGTGAATATGTTCAATCTAGGGTCAAAAAGTGCTCCATGAGAGAACAAGTCCCTTACACAGGGAATACATTCGTGGAGTCGATCGGCGGCTTCGTTGTACCGTCCGTCCTCGAAAGCAATAATGGCAAGCTGTACATATAGATACAACTGATGAATGTGTTCAGGAGTGAGAAAACTCGTAAGATCTGACATAAAGCTTACATTGGCAACTCTGCACAAAAGTATATCTGAGCGTTGATGAGAAGTGGCGAGGCCTTGAACTCGCCGCCTTGCCTCATCATGGTGATTGGCATTGAAAAGTGCCACAGCCTGGATAAAATGAAACCAGATTAGTATGACCAGACTGACTATGAAAATGGTAGCGAGGGTACCTTGATCAATAGTAAAAGATCGACGGTAATCGGATGACGATCCGAATATACGCAAGCAAGATCGAAAGCGCCCATCGCGTCCAAGATCTTCTCGTTGCCGCAGAGGGCGATGCCCTTAGAAATGTAGCCCAATAACGAGGGCTGGATTGCAATGGACTGTCGTCAAGCAGAGTCAATGTCAACAGTGTCATGATATGCAGAGCGTCTGACCATGTCTGAGTCTCGAAGTGCCTTGTCCCACTCGGAGTTTCGCGCCCTCACAACTGATCGAATGGCATATGAGCCGTGGTTGTTGTCATCTGCGTTGATTTCTTGGGTTAGCAGATCTTCAGCGGTATGCAGGTCCCCAGTAATGCATGCATTGCGGACCGTCGAATTTATAATAGAGATCTACAGGAAGCCAGCTTTGTGATAAGTGAATGCATCAACGGCAGACGACTCACGTCAAATAATGACTGGTTCTTGTCGCCGCCAGACCCTTGGTAACTTTGGTAAGAATGGTTACTTGCAGTATCGTTATTTCCAGAGAGCTCGTCGTTGGTGTCGTGACTGCGCGGCTGTGTTGCCACCGAGAACGATGTGAGTGGGCTGATGAGCAGGAAAATAATGGGTGAGAGCGTACCTGGGGGTCACTGAGAGTAAGGAGTAGCCGTTGCTGTGCTTCTTTATAGTCATTTATCCTCGTCTCTGCCTTGCATTGCTCAACCATCTCCTTGATAGACGAGAGGCGAACTTTCCAACCAATGTCTCCACTCACGAGCAGCGCTCCATTGGGAGAGATTGTGACGCATAAAACCGGTTTGGTGTGGTCGAGTGGCTGTCCTATATGCTGGTGTGTCTCGGTGCTCCAGAGCCGCACAGTCTTGTCGGACGAGGCAGTGGCAATGAAAGAGCCATCAGAAGAGATGGCGAGCGAGTAGATGGATGCAGTGTGACCGGTGCAAGGTTGACCGATCTGGTCTCCATTCGACAAGTTCCAGAACTTGACTGTTTGATCTGACACAGAGACAAGTTGCTGGCCGTCAGGCGACCACACAACACTTCGAATCCATTTTGAGTGAGCGTTGATCTCGAGAAGAAGCTCGGCATTATCGGTGCGCCAAACCCGGATGGTACGGGATGATCCGGTGGCTAGCTGAATGCAACACTCCACACGGTCACCGCAGAAAGATGACCGAGTGTTGCGAGGACAGCGCCAGTCTCTGCACTCCATGCAACAACTTTGACAAGTTGTCCTGGATGAGCAAGTTTACGATCCATTATGCTCGTTGCCCAGATGCCTTTCACATCACCCTCCAGCTTCATCGCTTGAATGGGTGCAGACTTTCCGATCGAACATTTTCAGTTTGCTTGTCCACTGTTTGTCTGCAAAAGACGAAAAGATTCGTGAAGCCTCGCTTGCAAGGCTTGTTAGCAAGGGTGCGGAGATCGGTCGAGGTACGTATATCTGGTTATTCGTTATTCTGTGACCTCGGGATTCTTACTCTTTGTCAGTTTTCGGATATGCAAGAAAAGCAGCACGCACTGTACATCTTTCACCTCCTGAAGAACCTGATCAAACCCTCATCCGATGGCCCTCTTTTACGATTACCCTCGTTTGCATCCTTAATTCTATCTCATGCTCTCCGTGGGGCGTTGTATCCTTCCAATTTCATCTACCCACGCACATCGTGTTTCCTTCTTCAGCGCCCAGAACTCGACGTGACTGATGTGCCCATGCTATATAGCATGCTTTATGGAAGTTCGGATGACTGGAAAAAAGCATGGATGGATCGTTAGGTTCCTGTCCGACGGGTGACTGTTCATAGTGGTATTTAGTACCCACCATCGAGAGCCCGATACTATTGGGCACTCGATGGTGGGTGCCATTGCGGGCATCATGTCCGCCCTGGCAGGACCTGCGGCTCCCATCGTGGTGCCGATCGCAGCAGGCATCGTAATCGCCGTATGGGTTCACGACGTGTACCAGGTGTCGTACGTATCACTACTTATCCTTCAACAACATAATCTTGATTCTTCCTCCTCAGTCGCGTGGTGCTCCGGCGCTTCATGGCATACATCCTCGACTTCACCCTTGTCTTGTAGACACTGTATCTTGCTTGGTATCGTACGGACTTACCACCTGGCAGCCCTGGCTCTCCGCAAAGGGCTTCCAGGAAGGTTGCACACCGATCGGCTGTTCAAATATTAACTTTTTAAGTTATCATCGGAGTATACATAAGCAACTTGACTCAGCGCCGCCAATTTAATAAAATCGTTCATGGTTCAACGTTCAACACAGGCTTGCGTCCTCGATCTGTTGATGGTGGCCCAGCATAATTACGTTTGAAGTTCCATCAGTCTTCTCCCTGCGTGCCCGAAGACTACGGCAAGTCTACCTGTGTTGTGTATATGACTCTTACCCAGTACTTATTCCGAAGGCGCAGCGCGGCACATCGACGATTTCGGGAACCCATTTTCGACATCTCTGTGGCACTGAATACATAGTGTACATCTCTAGTGGGGAATATTGTTGGTTTGCATTGAAATGGTGAAGCGGTGGTGACCGACAGTGATCCTGCCTCCGAAGCTGGTAATTATAAAGCGCCTCCATGTAAGCACGCTGGCTTACCTGAGTTCCCATACTCAGTATATATACTGCTGCTGATACTGAAAGGTAAGCTTTCGGTATTCTACCTTTTGGTGTAACGGTCACGCGGGCAGCAGTTGATCTCCTTACACTCCAACGGGTACAAAGACGAAGACAACTTCAATGAACGCAGTTCCACTTTCTGCAGCAGGATTTGAAACAAAACGTCATGGAGCTGAGTTCCTCGACGTCTTACATACCCCGACCGCCCTTGCTTCAATTTTGCCGTCATCAGGTTTCCAATCGCCTACCGCACTGTCCTTAGGCTACTGGGCCACACCGCACCCAGAAACCCATCTCTGAATTGCACCTCAACGATTCCTTATTCTCCTCTTGCTAGACAATTGATGGCAACACCTGGATTCATCCATAAAGTGAGATTTTCTAGCAAGTTCTAGCAAGTTAAAACATTTCGAGCAAAGCTTGAACATCAAATTACTGGTGACAAAGGAAATCGCAACAGTGTAATCACTTATGCTCGACTGATATTTCTATCATACCTACAGGCAGTCAGAGTCGCACAATACCATGACCAGCAAAAGCTCGAGCTGCAACAAGACGTATACGATCACGGCCCATCTGTTTCTGTCACCCGATCCTGCATTCAGATGTTGACGGTTCATAGACCCTCGCACGAACTCTTCTGAGCGCTGCTTTTACGCATGATTATCATTCTCAGCTATGCATTATTGTTGCCCACTTATGTATTCGATGCTGTCTGTCTGCTGACCATGTGGACTAAGATGAGAAAAATTGCTTCGCTAGCATCATTGGACTATGTAGTAATTTTCACTGCTAAGCCTGCATTATCCCGCACAAACATCCACTGATCCCGCTCCCCACAGGCATTTCTCCAAGTTACGACAGTGCCTGGCTCATCATCGCCAGGCGAGATCCTTGTTGTGACGTCGAATCCAACCTAGATACCCAGCTCGGCATTGGAAATGTAATGGCCACCTGCAGCGCATCGATAACCTCCCGACTGCTTGATCCAGAGGAAGCCTGAAACACACACACCCATTTGCTTCAACTTCTGCTGTACTCTAGCCTCCTCGCGCCTGAAAAAGCGACGTTAATGAGGAGCGACTCGCGAGAATATTATACGTACACGGAATAGTTCACCGTAATTTGTCTGGTAAGGGATCCGTGATCGAGGGAGAATTGAACTCTCGCATGCGCCGGAGGGGAGATTAAACTCTCGCGTGCGCCAGAGGAAGTTGAACTCTCACATGCGCCGGAGGGAGACTGAAACTCTCGCATGCGCCCGAAAGGAGATTGAACTCTCGCATGCGCCGGAGGAGACTGAACTCTCGCATGCGCCGAAGGAAGATTGAACTCTCGCATGCGCCGGAGGAGACTGAACTCTCACATGCGCCGAAGGAGATGATCTCTCGCATGCGTCGAGGGAGATTGGATTCTCGCATGCGTCGAGAGAGACTGAAGTCTCAACATGCGCCGAGGGAGAGATTTGGATTCTCACATGCGTTGAGAGAGACTAAGCTCTCACATGCGCCGAAGGAGATTGATCTCTCGCATGCGTCGAGAGAGACTGAAGTCTCACATGCGCCGAGGGAGATTGGATTCTTACATGCGCGAGAGAGAGACCAAACTCTCACATGCGCCGAAGGAACTTGAACTCTCGCATGCGTTGGGGGGCATTGATTTCTCGCATGCGCCGAGAGGATTGAACGCTCGCATGCATTTGGGGGCATTGGTTTCTCGCATACGTCGAGAGAGATTGAATACTCGCATGCATTGATAGACATGGCTTCTCGCATGCGTCGAGAGAGATTGAACGCTCGCTACGTTGGGGGGCATTGGTTTCTCGCATGCGCCGAGAGAGATTGAACGCTCGCATGCATTGGGGGCATTGGTTTCTCGCATGCGTCGAGAGAGATTGAATACTCGCATGCATTGATAGACATTGGCTTCTCGCATACGTCGAGAGAGATTGAACGCTCGCATACGTTGGGGGGCATTGGTTTCTCGCATGCACCGAGAGAGATTGAACGCTCGCATGCATTGGGGGGATTGGATTCTCGCATGCGTCGAGAGAGATTGAACTCTCATGCGCCGAAGGAGACTGAACTCTCGCATGCGTCGAGGGAGATTGGATTCTCACATGCGTCATCGGATGCAGCAT
>JABCPV010000456.1:0-20668 GCA_016584345.1 Suillus ampliporus | reverse complement strand
GTCTCTCAGGTTCGCAGTGGGCAACCCCTCTTCGTTGGTGGCGATAACTTGACCGTTTCACAGTAGCGATCCGCATCCCAGTCTACATAATCTGACACCCAGTATGCCGTCAGAAGTTGTCCCAGTAGCGCTCAAAACAGTAGACACTTACGTGGGTTCACCATAGCATGCGCAATAGTCAGGGCAGCCCGTTCAATTTCATATTGTGATACCAATGTGGAACAGTCAACTGCTTTGTGATCTGTTGCTAAGCAACTGCAGAGCTGCAACCAGATTCTCAACCTCAATTGATCCGGTCAGCTGTTTCTGAAGTCAAGAATTGACAATAGCAAATGACATACCTTGCCTTGTGAAGCAGGTTGGATTGTACAATACCTTGCTTGAGGACCTTGACAGTTGAAGAATCTCTCATTAATTCACGGATTCTGGTAGTGAGAGCTACCCGCAGCCTGTTGGACTCATCCTTTAGTTCTTCCATGAAGAAAGAAAAAGTGGAAGTTCCGACCTCTTCGGTTCTCCAGATTTCAACCAATTTAGAATGACGTAAATTATTTCTACCGCCATTTGCAAGCCACTAAAAATCACAGGGTCACGTGGTTGGTTCGACGGATTAGGGAATTTTACATATGCAAGCGTTGCGTGCTACTGCGTCAACTAAAGTAGTAAATAAGACAAGTAAAATAAGAATTGATGCAAGACTTGGATGGAGTGGCCAGCTCCATCCCAGCCTTGCATCAGGTATGTACGAACATAAGGAAAAGTAAATAGCAAAAAAGTAAATAGCGCCCCCAAAAACCTGCAGGATGCGTCAACACTGAGTGGAAACTGAGATGATCACTTAACTCATGCAGAGATCCTGACGAAGACATTCTTGAAGAAGCTCTTCAATTGTCGGAACTGGGGGGAATCGGAGCAGAGGTCCAGCGCACGAACATCGTTCTGCCGCAAAATAGCAAGGGCAAATGAACCTGAGATGGTGCATCGGTGCTGACACGTAGCAATTAAGGTGCAATGACTTACGCGACAGATGTTGACACGCCAATGTTCACTAACACCTTTTTCATGGTGGCTCAAACGGCAAGGGCAAATGCACCTGAGATGGGTGATGGGGCATCAGCGCTGACGCGTAGCAATTAAGGCGCTTGACTTACATGACCGCCGTTGACGCGTCGATGTTCACTAACACCTTTTCATGCTGGCTCCTAATAATGCCTGATCAATTGTCAGAACTGGGGGGAATTGGGACAGAGGTCCAGCGCACGAACGTCGTTCTGCTTCAAAACGGCAGATATTGAACCAAGTAGAAGACCGGCGTGCTTGATGAAGAACGCCCCAGCGTTGTTCGAATACTTTCTATAGAGAAAAAAATGAGCGTCTCCAGTAAATACTAATAAACGCGGGATGTACAAATTCGGTGCCTGGTGGATGATCAGCTGTAACACGCTGATGGCTATCAAATTTACAAACTTAAGGAGGCGGCAGTCCCTTTGTGGATCATGCAGCGCCAAAGATATCCCCCAGACTCAAAGAGGCGGCAGTCCCTTTGTGGATCATGCAGCGCCAAAGATATCCCCCAGACTCAAAGAGGCGGCAGTCCCTTTGTGGATCATGCAGCGCCAAAGATATCCCCCAGACTCAAAGAGGCGGCAGTCCCTTTGTGGATCATGCAGCGCCAAAGATATCCCCCAGACTCAAAGAGGCGGCAGTCCCTTTGTGGATCATGCAGCGCCAAAGATATCCCCCAGACTCAAGGAGGCGGCAGTCCCTTTATGGATCATGCAGCGCCAAAGATATCCCCCAGACTCAAAGAGGCGGCAGTCCCTTTGTGGATCATGCAGCGCCAAAGATATCCCCCAGACTCAAGGAGGCGGCAGTCCCTTTATGGATCATGCAGCGCCAAAGATATCCCCCAGACTCAAGGAGGCGGCAGTTCCTTGATGGTCCATGCACAGCCCAAAGAACAGACATAGGCGGCAGTTCCTTGATGGAACATGCACAGCCCAAACAAGAAGAGAGGTGCTGAAAGAAAGGCGGAGATAAATCAGCACTAGGATATCAATTAAAATGTACCGCCCTCAGTGGGCTTGATGGTCCATGCCCAGACCAAACCAACAGAGACGCTGAAACATAGGAAGAGATAAATCAGTGGAAGGATATAAATTGAAACATACTAAAGTGAGAACAAATTGACAGAGACGCGGCAGCCCCCAATGAGGGGACCGCCAAAAAGGTTGCTAGACCTCAAAGTCAGTATCTGGTTGACGCAGAATAGAAACATACCTGAGCAATTCGTCGAAGGCTACTTCAAGGCGTCCCCTTTGAACCCTTGCAGCTGCAGTCTGCAAGGGCCCAAAGGATTGACGCCGATCAGCGACCTTATTAAAAACAAGTACACCCAAATCATAAGACGTAAGTAAGTGGTTGACGTATAAAGAATTGGGCGGTGCATAGGTAAAGTAGTTGACGCGTAAGAGAATTGAACCATAGTAAAGTAGTTGACGCGTAAGAGAATTGAACCGTGTGAAGTCAATGGGCGTATTGATAAACCAACTTATTTTTGTTGTTTGGATTGTGGCAAAGTAAAGACTATCGCAGAGGTACAAACCAATGTGATGGTATCAGGGGTAAGATAATACCACAACCGTACAAACGATTGTGTAATAGCTCCAGACTAGTAAAGGAGTAAGTTAGAACTTGGCGAAATTTAAGATGGACGCAACGAACAGCTACAAATAATATTATGTCAGCTTTCCAATCGTTTGAAACTAAGTCGCCCACCGATGAGATCGTCGCAAAGAGGGGCGTTGAACGTAGTGCGTAAACAAGAATGATGAACTCGATAGTACAAACTATCGAGCTCGAAGAGATTGGAGACAATGAACTCGACGGTACAAACTGTCGAACTCGAAGAAAGATCGATGGGAAAGGATGATCTCGACAGTACAAACTGTTGAGATTAAATGTTGAGATGAAAGTCGAAAAGATGATCCCACAACCGTACAAACGATTGTGTAATAGCTCCAGACCAGTAAAGGAGTAAGTTAGAACTTGGCGAAATTTGAGATGGACGCAGCAAACAGCTACAAATAATATTATGTCAGCTTTCCAATCGTTTGAAACTAAGTCGCCCACCCATGAGATCATCGTAAAGAGGGGCGTTGAATGTAGAATCCACAAAGCGTTATGGTGGTTTAGGAGATGCAGGAAAGGCCGACGTTTGTACTACCACAACAGTACAAACTGTTGTGTAGTAGTAAGTAGTAATAAGTGAAGGATGAAACTTTGGCGAAATTGATATGCGCGGCAGTACTATCGAGCGGTGGCGATGAGCTCGACGATACATACTATCGAGGCGGTGCTATTGAGTGGCGATGATAAGGTCAAAGGAATAACGATTGGAACGGCGAGCTCGATAGTACAAACCATCGAACTGGGAGTGATTAAAGTCAAGTTGGAACGGCGAGCTCGATAGTACAAACCATCGAACTGGGAGTGATTAAAGTCAAGTTGGAACGGCGAGCTCGATAGTACAAACCATCGAACTGGGAGTGATTAAAGTCAAGTTGGAACGGCGAGCTCGATAGTACAAACCATCGAACTGGGAGTGATTAAAGTCAAGTTGGAACGGCGAGCTCGATAGTACAAACATCGAACTGGGAGTGATTAAAGTCAAGTGTATTTCGATCGATTGTCCATATCGTTCTTTACCTAGACTTGCTCTCAATGCGGGTGACCAATTGGTCGTTCGCGTGCACCTACGTACGTTCTAGCGGAGGGTGTTCTTAAGGATTATCCAAATCCGAACGTGTCTCCGCATCGTCGGGCGTCAAGTTTACTAGGTGGACACGCAAGCAGAGCTTGCCCATCCAAACGGCGGCTATGAGACCATCGAAAGAATAACTTTGAAACTTTTGTCGAATTTGGGGGTGCGTTGAAAGTAGATAGATCAACGAGAAGAGTAAGGAGACCATCACGGAGGTACAAACCAATGTGCTGGTGGAGAACGAAGAGAAGTAAAGACCATCACAGAGGTACAAACCAATGTGATAGTATTAGGTGTAAGATAATACTAGTAGATAGATCAACGAGAAGAGTAAGGAGACCATCACGGAGGTACAAACCAACGTGCTGGTGGAGAACGAAGAGAAGTAAAGACCATCACAGAGGTACAAACCAATGTGATAGTATCAGGTGTAAGATAATACTACACAACCGTACAAACAGTTGAATAGTGATGATAGTAGTAACTAGTAAAGGAGTAACTTGGAACTTTGGCGAAACTTGAGATGGCGTCACAAATAGTCACAAATAATATTATGTCATCGTTCCAAGAGGCGCGCCACAAATAGTTACAAATTATTATGGCATCATTCCAATTATTTCGAGATCAAGTCCTTTGCTTTCGACTTCATCTCAACATTTCATCTCAACAGTTTGTACTGTCGAGATCATCCTTTCCCATCGATCTTTCTTCGAGCTCGACAGTTTGTACCGTCGAGCTCATTGTTCTCCAATCTCTTCGAGCTCGATAGTTTGTACTATCGAGCTCATCATTCTTGTTTACGCACTACGTTCAACGCCCCTCTTTGCGACGATCTCATAGGTGGGCGACTTAGTCTCAGACGATTGGAAAGCTGACATAATATTATTTGTAGCTGTTTGTTGCGTCCATCTCAAATTTCGCCAAGTTCTAACTTACCCCTTTACTAGTCTAGAGCTATCACACAATCGTTTGTACGGTTGTGGGATCATCTTTTCGACTTTCATCTCAACATTTCATCTCAACAGTTTGTACTGTCGAGATCATCCTTTCCCATCGATCTTTCTTCGAGCTCGACAGTTTGTACCGTCGAGCTCATTGTTCTCCAATCTCTTCGAGCTCGATAGTTTGTACTATCGAGCTCATCATTCTTGTTTACGCACTACGTTCAACGCCCCTCTTTGCGACGATCTCATCGGTGGGCGACTTAGTCTCAGACGATTGGAAAGCTGACATAATATTATTCTGCGACGGTGCTTGAGTAAGTACTAGTACTAATCACGGACTTGGCGATTGTTTTTGAAAAACTAACTGTATGTGCAGAGTGTAGACGAAGGTGTGAAAAGACATGATGGTGAAGTCCGAAAAGTGTCTGTTTAGCACATGCCACGCGTCAAAATGAACGTAATACTAACAGCGCCATTAGTTTGTGAGTACCGAGTACTGACCGTGCATCAGATGTTGCAATTCGGTTCGATACCGGTTGTTCTTGTTTGGCCAGCAATGCGGCAACCTCGCGGTGATGACTTTAAATACTCATTCCTTTTGACTCAGTTCCTCCCACCACGTACCCTCAACATGCCTGTGATGCGGAAACTGACGGCGAAAAAATCCAACGGGGTTCTGCCCCCCGTGTGGTCATTGCGCCTCCAGGTAGAAACGTCTCGGACGCTTCGCGGGATGAAGAAATGGAGGTGGTACCCGACGGTTCTTGCCACAACAATGTAAGTTTCTAATTATTTTCTTTCATCGCTCGCTAACGTACTTACAACTATCTTAGTTTTGTATCGTTTGTCGCGACGGCACCATACAGCCCAATTCGCTGTTCTGTTGCAGCGAATGTCCGCGCGTGATGTGCATCAATTGCATGGTCATCCCTGACGCGTTCCGGCACGCTGTCCTGGACGATGACGTCGTTTTTCAATGTATTTGTTGCTACATACGCCAGCAAGAGAACGGTCCAAACCGCTTAGCGTACTTTGTTGAGCCTTCCCATTCCCTTTCATTCCCTTTCGATTCATTTATTTGACAGGGTTTCCACCACTTCCAACGGGACGGCCGGTGCTGGACAGGTTCCTGACATCCTCGGCACCCCGGAGCTCTCCCTCAGCGCCGAAATCTCTTCAGCGCCCGTTCTATTGATTCCACCTCAAGATCGTAGAC
Source organism: Suillus ampliporus (assembly GCA_016584345.1). NCBI lineage: Eukaryota > Fungi > Basidiomycota > Agaricomycetes > Boletales > Suillaceae > Suillus > Suillus ampliporus. The sequence goes on along the minus strand of JABCPV010000456.1, from coordinate 14,745 downwards.
TTACGATGCTACGGGCGGGTCGTTTGAGCTAGCGTACCGTTTCCTCGAGCCATACTCCCTTGCGGCGGATCGAGTATCGTGATGTGCGTTTGACATTGCCACAACCGCAAAGGCCGAGGGCTATCAACGAGGGGTGCAGACCAATGGTACGCGCTCTCAAAAAGCAAGGCAAGTGGGACCGCGTCGTGATAGGCCTCTCCGACCACACGGACAACGACAACGTCGACCCATTCGCAGGGTACGAAGGGAAAAAAAAATACATCGCTGCACCCGCGATATGTGAGTTGTTGTTTTTATTCTGACGGTTGCTTTCAACTACTAGTACTATACGTTCATAGTTTTTTAGAAATTATTCTCGAACCGTGCAGGGCCTTATCGATCAGTCGTCTGAATCGTATTTATGGTTCTTTTGCTGCGGCGCCCTAGTCAACAACGTCGAGTCATTCAAGAACTTGCAGACGTCTATCATTCGGTGTGTCTCTACTTTCGCGTAGCATGTACGCTTCTAAACTGGTCTATACCAGTCCACCGTTTGAGTGCCGCCGTTGCTTTACCGCGCCTCGCTTCCAGCCTGGTTTCACATCCCATCTCCTTCTTGCGTTCTGCGAGATCGTACTGATCGAGCGATTCACTATTGGCAACTCTTTTCAGCACAATGCTGGGGCAGTCCTTCAAGCTCGGGACGCCACACAGATATATTCTTAATGACATCAGACAAGCACCAACTGACAGTGACCAAATACTGTTGGACCCACGTCGACCATCGCCCATGGGGTCATTACCTACCCCTACAATGTCCTGGCTGTGGTGTAGCGAATGCTTGGCGATCTGCCAGCAAGTCCAGAGTGTACACCTTTGAGTGCACCAACGGGCCTTGTCGTACGTCTTACACGTTTAAACAGCCTGAAGGTTCCAGAATGCTGCATCCCGGGAAGACAGGTAGCAGTTGCTGGATCTCCATTCCTTGGGAAACCTTGAGCATTTGAATATCATTTCATTCCATTACGTAGACTTAAAATAAACGCGTTGCCTGAACCATGTACATAGGACAGATATTAGCTCAAAATCAATGCGTCACTTGTTGAAGGCAACTCGCTGTTTCATGAACTGAAGGACAGGGCGGAGGAGGAGGAAGGCGACGAGCATCTCTCAGGTTCATTTGCCCTTGCTGTTTTGCGGCAGAACGATGTTCGTGCGCTGGACCTCTGCTCCGATTCTCCCCAGTTCCGACAATTGAAGAGCTTCTTCGGGATTGTCTTCGTCAGGATCTCTGCATGAGTTAAGTGATCACCTCAGTTCCACTCAGTGTTGGACCGCATCCTGCAGGTTTTGGGGGTGCTATTTACTGGACCTCTTTCTTCCGATTCCCCCCAGTTCCGACAATTGAAGAGCTTCTTCAAGAACGTCTTCGTCAGGATCTCTGCATCAACCATCGCGCGTAACTGAATGTCTATGAAGTTTAGACCGCTCCGTTGAAATTTAAAATACCATCCTGACGATAAAACCGACGATGGCCCGCTCACCGCTCACGAGTAGGTAATCTCCCATTTAAAGACAACTCGTATTCCGTATTCTAACAGTACAATGTAGTAATGATACAAGATTATTTAATTGTCCGTGAAAGCTGTCAGAGAGGAGATCAGAGATGGACAAGCAAACGACAGAAAAGATAGCTTACCACTTGCTTTGGTAGCGAGAAAGTCAGAACATGCCGCGTCAAGGTTCTTCTTGAATTTCTTTGTTGCCCCATTGAACTTGAGTCCGTTTTTCCAATGCAGATTGTTCACCGGCCCGTTCTTGTCAGATGAATCACGGCGTCGAGAAACACCTTGACGGATGTTTTCAAGGCGTGTCTGAAACCAAGCCTCGCATCGAGCAGACCAGAAGCCCACGTCCAACCCTGACCCAGCCCAGGCCTGAGGCCTAGGCCACCAAGACAACTTTTCTATGCATCCGCTATCTAATGTTTCAAACATGAGCGCGCTGCGGGTCAATATGAATAGGGAAACTTACTCGTGTACACATAATACGTCCCGCAAATGAAATCAACCTCCTCTTCCGACAAATCATCGTCGAAGTGAGTCTCGCCATTGAGAGACAACATCTGGCCGAATGGGACAGCATCCCGTGAAATGCCGATCAGGGCCAAGGGGAGGGCATCAAGGCCAAGGCTATGTAATGCTAGCCGCCATACGATCCCGCCGCGAAGAAGAGCGGCTCGTGCACGATCCTCCTTCATGAACTCGTGACGATACTGCTCGTACGTGATATAATCGGCATAAACCGCCTTGAAGGGGGGCCGGAAGTATCCGAGCGAGTATGTACGAAGTTCACTGAGCGGGCGCTGAGCGCGAGGAGAAACTGCCATGGGCTGCAGCGTCTTGAAAGCAATGCCTTTTTTCAGGAGTTTGAGGGCAATGGTCGAGATGTCGGACCCCCAGTCACGGCGGAGGCACATCACAGCTGTAGCGGCGTCAGGGACCACGAGTTTCCAGGGGATGAGACTTCTTGATTGACTTGGCTGGATGACATAGAGTCGCTCCTGGCCGGGGATATCGAGATAATAAACTCGAATGAACGCATTCGAAGTCGACAAGGGAGTCCCGGGTGCCAGGTCCCAGTGATCGGACGGGATCTCAGACAACTGAGACGTGGGCAGGGTGACAAGGTAACCTACGAAGCACGTAATGACATGCTTTTGCACATCTGAAATGGAGTCGACATCCTTGCCTGAGTCCCCGACAATGTTGCATACGTGACTGAACTTCTGCTTCTCGACCCAACTTTCAAAAGTTCCAGATCCACCAATGGATCTGGTACTCGATGCTGCCAGATGAAAGCCGAGGTGAAATCGCAAGTGGGTAACGAAGCGTTCAACACCCTCGGTGTAATCGGCCGAGGGTGCAACCTCATGGCGTCCGAAGTAGTTGCGAATGTCCTGCAAGAAGCTGGACAACGATGGAGGCGCAGGGGGTGGTGGCGGCAGAGGATCAGGGATGGGGTCCGAGAAGTTGAAATTGTCTTCTTCCCAGTCGCCGTCAGGGGTACTGGTGGGATCCAACTGATCGCACAAGTCCCACTCATTTCTGAATGAGTCGTACACTCTGGTAGAGTTACTGTAGTTCCCCCAAATCACTGGTAACTCGGCCTTCGTGAGGCGGACGCGTAGCAGAAAGCCCCCAAACTCGTCTTGAGGCTGCCATTCGAATACCACAACCGTACTGGACTTTCCAGGAATATGATGGCTCTTCGCTGCCTGTTCCCGACTCTCGCGTGATTGCCGTTGAGCTGGGGATTCCTTCTCCTGCTTCTTCCGATTTTCCTCAAGGCGCCGCGCAAAGAAGGCCTTCCAGTCTTCTCCTGATTTTTGGCCACTGAGTCGTTGAGGGACCGGAAAGGAAGGGTCCACTTGAGGAGCTTCAGGTGCGGGCCCCCATCCAAGGGCGTTGTCATCCCATCCAAGGGCGCTCTGGGTCTGAGTTCCACCATCCCGCTGACCCCAGACGCCATCATCCTGACCCCAGCCATCACTCTGACCCCAGGTGCTGTTACTTGGGCGCTGCGCCTCAATTGCGCGGGCAATAGCTTCTTGCGACGGGTTATAGTGACGCAAATTCGGGTCGAACACAGAGCCGTCGTCTTTGAGGTGAACCCAGATTGGGATTGAGAAACGTTCGAACATAGGTAGTTGTAGTTCCCAAGGGCAGTGAACAGAGGATATGAAGACGCCTGTGCGCGCAACTTTAGTCGAAAGATCTCCGACAAATGAACGCGATAGTTCGTGAACCCATTCGGCTGGTATGGGGCATGTGGGGTTATCGATGAGGAGAGCCATCCAAGGACGATTGGATCCGCGATGTTGACGAGTCATAATGTGCCATGAGCACGCAGCGGCGATTACTAGACGTGCGTCAGTTGCGATGAGATTGAAGATATGGCTGACGTACGTAGAAATGCATTGCGTGATCTCATTGCGACTTTCTTAGCGAGCTTCGCGTCTACATGCGACCTTTGATACCCATATTGAGTGGGAGGGCGTGGAAGTACAGTGCCCCATGGAATTAGGAGTCCAGCTCCCAAAAGCTCCTGGCACCAGAGTAACTTCTTCTCTAGTTCGCCCCACCTTTCTCTAATGTCACGGTGGAGGATGTGCTTTCCCTGGCTGTCGAGCTCTGTGCGGAGGGAGAACATCGAGTGGTTCAGACACTCAAATATCGGACCGTCGAAGGTAGGATTCAAGGGGACGAGAGGAAACCATGGACGAGCGGCATACGCCCAACGAGTGGTGAGGGGCGAAGTGGTGTCCTCCGGAGACGAGTCGTAATCGTCCCGGGGGTCCCAGACCGGCTCATGAGGAATGAGATCGGGAAGAAAAGACGCAGTGACGGAGGTGAAGATCTTCTGCTCGCGCACAAAGATGTTGAGATCGCCGGTCATGTTGTCGAATGTAGACTATAGACAGGGGTGTTATGAAAAACGCTATCTCAACGGTACAAACCGATGAGTTAGAATGAGGAGTAAGGACTATCACAAAGGTACAAAACCGATGAGTTAGTTTGATGATGATGGAGAGGAAAGGAGACTGACTTAAGTATCTGGCGCAACAATTGAATTATGTAATCGTTCCACCGAACCACTGTGGCCACCGAACTTCGGACTTCGGAGTAACAATAGACAGAACGAGTGGACTAGAATCCACAAGGCGTTACGGTGGTTTAGGAAATAGGCCGACGTTTGTACTACCACAACAGTACAAACTGTTGTGCTAGTTTGTGGTAGAGTAAGATAATACTATCACAACTGTACAAACGGTTGTGTAGTAGTAACTAGTAATGAGTTAAGAATGGAACTTTGGCGAAACTTGAGATGGGTGACAAATAGTCGCAAATAATCTAATGTCCGCGACGATACTATTGAGCGGTGGCGGTGAGCTCGACAGTACATACTATCGAGGTGGTGCTATTGAGCGGGGATGATAAGGTCAAAGGAATAACAATTAGAACGGCGAGCTCGATAGTACAAACTATCGAGCTGGGAGTGATTAAAGTCAAGTGTAATATACTATCGAGGTGGTGCTATTAAGCGGCGATGATAAGGTCAAAGGAATAACAATTGGAACGGCGAGCTCGATAGTACAAACTATCGAGCTGGGAGTGATTAAAGTCAAGTGTAATATACTATCGAGGTGGTGCTATTAAGCGGCGATGAAAAGTTCAAAGGAATAACAATTGGAACGGAGAGCTCGATAGTACAAACTATCGAGCTGGAAATGATTAAAGTCAAGTGTATTTCGATCGACTGTCCATATTGTTCTTTACCTAGACTTGCTCTCAATGCGGGTGACCAATTGGTCGTTCGCGTGCACCTACGTACGTTCTAGCGGAGGGTGTTCTTAAGGATTATCCAAATCCGAACGTGTCTCCGCATCGTCGGGCGTCAAGTTTACTAGGTGGACACGCAAGCAGAGCTTGCCCATCCAAACGGCGGCTATGAGACCATCGAAAGAGTAACTTTGAAACTTTTGTCGAATTTGGGGTGCGTTGAAAGTAGATAGACCAACGAGAAGAGTAAGGAGACCATCACGGAGGTACAAACCAGCGTGCTGGTGGAGAACGAAGCGAAGTAAAGACCATCACAGAGGTACAAACCAATGTGATAGTATCAGGTGTAAAATAATACTACACAACCGTACAAACAGTTGGGTAGTAGTAATAGTAGTAACTAGTAAAGGAGTAACTTGAGACGGCGTCACAAATAGTCACAAATAATATTGCGTCAGCTTTCCAATCATTTGAGACTAAGTCGCTCACCTATGAGACGTTGCAAAGAGGCGCGTTGAATGTAGTGTGTAAACAAGAATGATGAGCTCGATAGTTTGTACTATCGAGCTTGAAGAGATTAGAGAACAATGAGCTCGACGGTACAAACCATCGAGCTCGAAGAAATATCAACGGGAAAGGATGATCTCGACAGTACAAACTGTTGAGGTGAAATGTTGAGATGAAAGTCGAAAGCGAAGGACTTGATCTCAAAATAATTGGAATGATGTCATAATAATTTGTAACTATTTGTGGCGCGCCCTGGCGGGCCTCTCAGAACGATGACGCAATATTATTTGTGACTATTTGTGACGCCGTCTCAAGTTTCGCCAAAGTTCCAAATTACTCCTTTACTAGTTACTACTATTACTACTACCCAACTGTTTGTACGGTTGTGTAGTATTATTTTACACCTGATACTATCACATTGGTTTGTACCTCTGTGATGGTCTTTACTTCTCTTCGTTCTCCACCAGCACGCTGGTTTGTACCTCCGTGATGGTCTCCTTACTCTTCTCGTTGGTCTATCTACTTTCAACGCACCCCAAATTCGACAAAAGTTTCAAAGTTACTCTTTCGATGGTCTCATAGCCGCCGTTTGGATGGGCAAGCTCTGCTTGCGTGTCCACCTAGTAAACTTGACGCCCGACGATGCGGAGACACGTTCGGATTTGGATAATCCTTAAGAACACCCTCCGCTAGAACGTACGTAGGTGCACGCGAACGACCAATTGGTCACCCGCATTGAGAGCAAGTCTAGGTAAAGAACGATATGGACAATCGATCGAAATACACTTGACTTTAATCATTTCCAGCTCGATAGTTTGTACTATCGCGCTCATCGTGCCCCGGTTGTGTAGCATCTTATCCTGATGCTAGCATTTGTTCCTTCTTCTCTAACTACTATTACTACTACCCAACTGTTTGTACGGTTGTGTAATATTATCTTACCCCCTTGATAGTATGTATTGTCGAGCTATCGATCGAAGTACACTTGACTTTACTGCGAGTCTTCACTTCTCTTTGTTCCTTCTTCCACTGATCCTGCCAATAGCCCTTGCCTTCGGACCAGGCGTTGCTCCCAATCAAGTTTCTGTCGTAGAGGACGCGTCCTCACTGCACGCGCACGAGAGTCACGGCACTCTCCTTACTCCATTGAATCTGCCGCTTGTCGTGTAATTATGGCCGGCTGAAGCCATTACTTCGTCGACCATGCAGCCCAAACTCTCTTTTGGTGATTTGGTGAGTTTATGGTCGGAAACTTTAGCATAACCTTACCAAGCTTAGTGCGCGCACCTTCATTTCATCATCATTATAGCCTCTGGACACACGCATTCGCCATCACCGTCTGTTTCTCGTCTGCAACCCGCAAATCCTAATCTGCCACCTGTTCCTTCCCGCAGCGACATCTCCACGTAAGACTCACCTCGCACCTCATGTTATCGTGTATCGCCCAGAGGTGGACCCAGAAGATTTCTCACCACGGCGCCTTAAGATATCTACTTCCCCTCGACCCCACCATCATACAAAGCAGACACAGCAGGGCAAACTATCGTTTCCAGTGACGAAGACTTCTTTGATCTTGAGTGATGGAGGAAGAATTTCAAAGACAGGCGCAGCAATCTTGCGAAGAAAATGCATTTCATGTGATGAGCGCTTGGCAGTATTACTTAGCTTTTGGCCATTTGTATGAATAAGTTGTACTACTATATGATGTATCGTGGTGCATGGCACAGCAATCTTGCTAAGAAAATGCATTTCATGTGATGAGCGCTTGGCAGTATTACTCGTCGTCGTCGTCGTGGTGATTTTTGAGTTTTTGGCCATTTGTACGAATAAATTGTTGGGTTGTACTACTACATGATGTATCGCGGTGCATATGTTACGTTGGATGTTGCATAATTAATTCAACCAAAAGAGCAAGGGGACGAGGGGATGGTGGAATAGTTGCATGATATATTTAACTAAAAGCAGAAGGGGACGGGGGGACGGTAGAATAGTTTGATCATCTATTTAGCCAAAAGGAGAAGGGGACGGGGGGACGGGGGGACGGTTGCATGATGTGTCCAACCAAAAGGGGAAGAGGACGGGGGGACAGTGGGAAAGTGCCGTACACGACTGTAACCAAAAGAGGAAGTGGCACGCGGGCCAAGCACAGAAAACACACTGATGGGAAAAAGAAGCCGCGGGGACGGGGGGACGGTGACATAAATAATTTCCTTAAAAGGCAAAAGGTGGACGGGGACGTCTGCGGGGGTGTAAACGGTCGCAACATAAAGGTAGGTTATTGAGGCCTAGGAATCGATTGGTGATGGTCCCGGAGCATCCAGAGGTCGACAATGATGTGATATGTCAGGTGGGCTGAAAAGTCAGTATTTTGACAATATCTCCACAACCCAACCGCCGTTTTCTTTCATTGTTGGCTCATATCATTCCTAGAAGTGCCCTCCATGATATGTACCAGCCCGCAAGAAGGAATTTTTTTTCAAGTTTGAAATGTATTTCTGAAATGACCATATAAATTAACACCTCTTCCTCAGTCTCCTTATACTCGTGCAACGTATTGTTGCGACTGAGGTGACAAGCAAGTTCGTCTCCCCCAGCCAGTAATTTTCCTGTAAGTATTTGTGATTAGTATAATGCCATTCATATGTACTGACGCCTTGGACACAGGACTATCGGCGGACCATCTGTACTGACGCCTTGGACACAGGCCTATCGGCGGACTATCGAGCATCAGACATATGCACAGTCCGCACTCGCCACAGTTTCAAGGGCGGACATTCATAGCGTAAGTCCTTGACATCTCGATCTCATACGCAATGATAGATCGTATAGATCCATATCATCGTACAGCCGCGGTGGACACAGGACTGTGCGCGGAAGGGTAAGCACCTTGGTCGTATATGACGACACCCCACTTCCCCACACCCTCCATCACACCCTTGATCGAGCACATCTCGTCGCGCATCTCATTGAAGCTCTGCACATGTTCCTCCGACGGATGCTTCAGGTTCGTGATCTTCATCCGTTTCTTCTCCAGCGCTTGATATTCATCTTCCAGTGACTGGTAGTACCGTCGCAGCGCCGAAAGACGATGCTGGCCAGACGCTACAACGATCTTCGCCGAATCCTTGAGCTGCAGCTCAGGTACATCGTCCGGAACGGTAAAGTCATTCCCAAGCGTCTTCACGTTCTTCACCCGTTTGATATCCAGGATCAGTGGGATCGCAGACGTATCCTTCATCGGTACGATCCCAGACGATTTAAACGACCCTACTAACTTGTTCGTTTCAGTGTCGTTTTCGGGTCGGTCGTTGTACACCCCGAATTTCAGACGATCTCCCATTTCCAGCAGATCGATCCATGCGACACCGGCTTTGCACTTCGCTACCTCGGTATCCAGCCTCTGCGTCTCTTTGCCGATGTCGTGCTTCGGTGCCTCGGCTTGCACAGGTCGCGTATCCAAGTGCAAACTCGATCCTCCTGCATTCTGATAGGCGTTAGCAGGGCCATTGTAAGTCTATTTTTTCCTCTTATTTTCATATCTTCCACTTACTTCAGTCGTTCCTCCCTTTTCCCTCCTCCTTTCCCTTTGCGCTGGCCCTCTGGGAGGATTGAATCAACAGGGAAAAACGGTTTCAAAGTAGCGATAGATGCGATGGTGAGTGTCTATTATCCAAAATCTAATCCTATCCATCTCATATCCTTCTATTCATGCCCTTTGCCTCCCCTTGCCCTCGGCATCACCTCATGTATTTCAAAAGAATGTCCGCGAAGGTCATGTGACATCTCACGGGATCATATTAATATCTACTACCATCGCTACTTTACTGGTTTCTTGACTAACTCGCATAACTGTAGCTTATATATTATATACATTCAATCCTTAGCTACTGTGTTTGTAATACTATATATTATCTATCAATGTTCAAGGTATTTCAACGCTGGTGTGTATTATATAACATCATTCAATCATAATTGTATGCACTCGATTCCGCCATCAGTACAGTTCTGACGGCGGCACATGTTATATATCATGTAGTAATTTAGTATTGTAAATACATACACAGTCGTCCGCCATCGCTACAGTAGCGACCGCGATGTATATCATTGTATGTCACTCATGCTGTTTCATTTTTCCGCCCCCTCGCCACAGTTGTATCGGAGGGCCATCACCAGCATAGCCCATTTGTATTTACTGATATCGGGTATAAAATCACTTATATATTGTGGTTTTTATAACCTTACATATTGTAAATATCGATTTGATACAAGGGAATTTTATGTTTGGGTCCCCTGGGGGGTAACAAAACTACATAATTACCCAAAACCTATATACAAAGAATCCTATATAAATCAATCAATCATAGTGTACTTATACCCCTTTGCGCATTGTTAAACCATGTTGAAAATGCGCACATGTATGTTATTATAGTGCAATCATAGACCTTGCGCATTTTGCATCGTGTTCAAATGCGCACATATATTTTAAAATGGGTAGATTCCGGGTGTCTAACCCGAACCCACTTACAAAATAGCCCTATAATGATCCGGTGGCTAATTTTAGCCCATCTGGGCTGAATGCAACACTCAGCACCGAATCAAGCACCGAATCAGGATGACCTTCGAGTGTTGCGAGGACTGCGCCAGTCTCCGCATTCCATATAACCACTGTTTTATCATCCGACCCGCTTGCGAGTTTCTTGCGATCGGGAGAGAAGCACACCGACTGCACCGCGTCTGTATGCTTCACCAGCGGACCCAATACCATCTGCTTGCTTTCGACATCCCAGATGATGATGGTGTCATCACTTCCACCGCTCGCGATTTGCCTGTCGTCTGGAGATACTGCGACTGCGAACACCGGGTGCTTGCTGTCCCTTGAATGCCCTCCTAACCCGTTCTCCTTTCTCCGAACAGGTCCCAAATTCCATGGTTGTATCCTCTGAAAACCACTGACGACCCTCGGCCATCTTGAATAACTCAAATGCGCTCACATTCCCCGTTGTGCCCTTCATTATCCGTGTTAGCGTTAGTTGCCCTCGCGTTGTCTGCGGCCACACCGTCGCCCTCCTGAAAGTGATATTCCATAAATCGGCTTGCTGCATCAGCACCCCTGACCAATCTCGCGTTTGTAACCAGGCAAGAGATGGACCGTCAGTAGCATTCGAATTTTGACGATGGCCCTACTGTGGTGATAATCGTTTCCGTCCGTGTATCTTGTGTGTGGTGAGTAGTGTTGAACTTCTGCCCATAACCCAATGCGTTTATCCACGGTTCTTATTGGCTCCTTGCCATGCAGCTACGGCGTGGATCCATTTAGCTTCTTCCATCATCACTGCCCTTTGATAGACGCCCGTCGTATATTCTTCATTCTGTGCACAGCGAACCCGCTCGAAAGCACATGCATCTCGTACGATCGTCTACCACAGTCAACGTTGCAACCTAACTCATCTTGTCATCCTTTGTACCACACCCTGCTTCACCACGACATCAAAAAGGCCTACAACAATCGCTAGGCGCTCATGTCTTATCAATGGGATGTTACATATCAGGCACGCGCGTCTTGGGCGAGTCCGTACTAATTCCGTTGATGTATTCTCGTCTGTCTCTCTCACGCACGACATCCTCATACCGGTGCTACGTGCACTTTTTTCAACGTGCGTGTACTATCGATTGAATGTTATTCCACTCTTCACTTCGAGTTCACGTTTACCCATCAATCCTACACCGGTTCCCAGTTTCCCTTTTCCACGCACACATCCCTCCTCCCTTATACGCGTCTGCCCAGTGCTTTCCCCGTTCAAATATTGTCTACCTCCACCACCGGCACCACCGGCAAATCCAAACGCGGTCGCTTGTGCATGCGTCGCGTCTGAAATCTGTCCCCAACTCCCTCGCATGAGCACTGTACATACTTGTCACGGTAGCGGGAGAGGCGCTAATGAACCTAGTTGCTCGCAGAAGAGGAAGACAGGGAAACCGAACTAGATGACCCCAACCTGTGGCTCACTCACTATCCAGCAGACCCAGCCGTCTTCGTCCTACCCACTTACCTTTTCTGGCTTCCTCATACGGTATGTTCTGCTCCAACCATTTCATATCTTCGCTAACGACAGGAGTCAGTCAATCATCCCACTCTTCCCTTACTTCTCCGCACCTGGCTACCTCCCGATACTGCAGAAGATCAGCCCCATCCTCTTCACGCCTCTATCGAGCCCCCCCTCCTTTCCCTTGCCAACAAATACCACAATGAACTGCCGCAGATTCTTGCTGACAGCGGCAGTGTGGGCGAAGCAGAGGAGAGTTTGATGTGATATGAGCTGGGGCACGAGAAGACAGATGCTAGTGCGGATCGTTTGCAAGGACGTAGCTGAACCTATGTGCGTATTTACCTTACGTGTACCCATAACAAGACTAATCGTTCCAGGTTCAAAGCAATGCACCCTCCTCTGCTCCAAACTCTTCCCCAACTCCCCCTTCCCGGATGACCCCCCTTCTCCCGGGCCCTCTACAGACAAATAGCTCCCTGGCTCTCGTCCCCACCACTCGTCATCTACTCCTGCAACAGAGCCGTAAAATGCAGCAATGACAAATGTCCCTTGCTCCTGTGTCTCTCACCCAGGAATAGACAATGAGCGCACAGCAACTCCAGCGCGTGCTCACCCAGAAAATCAGCATGTCCCATGCAACGCCCGTAAACAACCCTCCTTCCCGTATCGAGTCAAACGTGTCAGCTCGGAGCTCCGGTCCAATATCCATGACCAGGAGTTCAAGTTCACTCCCCGCCGAGAGACGTTCGAGTTCGTCCAAGTGTTCTTCAAACGTAAAATGTCTTGCTTCTCCGATAAACAGATCATCAAGCGGGGTCAATGATGCCGCTGTTGACTGCTGCCAGCTGGTACCTGTAGCATACGTTCGATGAACAAGTCAATGTCAGGGATAATGATGGCACATACGTGGAAACGTTGTGGGCAGCGGAGATTCCGCAACATGTATCTCCAGCTTGAACTGTTATGCTGCGGTCATAACCGGCGGGGAATGCTTGACGTTACCTGGTGATAAACATCAACATAACCGAGCCTCGAGGAAGATTATCACTGACTCTGACCAACAACAGCTGAGGCAATGGCGGCAAGCGCAACGAGTCTGCCGGTGAAGAATGAGGCGTGCATACTGGTCAGGTAAGGAAGCTTACAAACAGGTGAGTGATGTTTTATGCGTTTGGAACGACTCTTCCAACTGCCTTTATATCCTCGAAGGAGTGAACACCGATCTTCAAACGACCGGTGTTTGACTCATTGTGAGTCAGTTGACGTGACGGCATGCAGGGCGTTCACGGAGATAGTCTGATCGGCGTCATAGCAAGAGGTCGTTCGGAGTCATCTCGCATGTGGGTGCCTAAAGAAGGCCGGCAGAATAGAGCATCGTGGGATGAGTACCAGTTAATGTTGAGTCTTGACAGTGTCTGTGGTAAAATTAACGTTGTGGTTCAGTACTGGTTCATTTTGTTCGGAACAGAGGGTGTCATAGAACATAGTCAAGCTCTTGAGCATTCGCGGCCATTCACTGGCAGGGACATGCGACAGATGGCTGGACTACATGTACTTCCTATGGAGACTCTGAAGACCTACGAAATGGACTTTGGCACTAAAGCTCAATGCTTTTTTGATCAAATACTACCGCCAGATTACTCGCCCTTTATTTTCCTCCCAGGCCAGAATGCAGGGGACAACATCCGTCCGAAGTTGAAATGTCTGGTTTGCCCATCTCATGGCCTCAGTGGTCATTAACGCGGTTGACATTCCTCTCGATCGATTATATGGCCATGGATGAAAGTCCCTCGATGGATATGCTGAAGCTCGTGCTTACACTGAACAGAGAGACTCTGGAAACGTTCGAGATCCAAGGTGCCACTGATGCACATTTCGACATCGGCGAAGAGTTGCCAACGGAATTACTAATGCTCACGCATCTTACCGTCGGTTATAAAAGCCAATGGGACGCTATTGTATTTCTCTGCAAATTTCGCGCACCTGCACTGAAGCACCTCAAGCTGCGTCACATCACTCGCTCAATTGCGGCTGAGCACTGGCGGCGACTCTCTCGACACGGATACAACGCAGTCAGCGCGGCCACCTTGAATGTCCTTCAACTGCCCCGAGACCCCTCTTCTACGTTCCTTCTCGAAGATTTGCTTGACATACACACCTCGATGCTTCAACAGGTCGAGACGCTCGAGCTTGTGGATATCTATGCAGTACCTCTTTTCGGCGAGGACTTCGAGCGTGGCAACGATCCTTTAAAACACTCATATCGCTCTCGTGTTATTTTTGCTTACCGCATATTGGCGGCATGCTCGAAGCTTCGATGCCTCATCCTCGGTGAACCGGATCCGTGTTTCCTCGACGCTCTCAACGTCTATCCCGACGATAGGGATAAGCGCCGCCCGGTTCCCGCGCTTACCCACCTGCATGTCACCTGTGACTACTGTGGCCACTTAAAGTTCTTTTGGAAGAAACGGGCGGAAATCTTCGATGATTCAAAGGTGGACGGTCCGCGTAGGTTGGACTAGCTTGAACTGGCGACAAAGGAAGAAGAGGTGGAGCGTCTGGGGGAGGCTATCAGATTCGACAATATTGACCTCAGCTGTCTTGCGAAGAATAGCTTGATAGTCAAAGAGTGACGGATTGACTGTCTGTTATCTCAATCCTGTGTCATGTTATATGTTAATCTACCTAGTGACGAAAAGGAACACGATGCTGTATTTGCTGCTTACAGGACACCAAGCTAGCCCGTTCGGTGGCATAAAGTCCTGGAGTGCTTCTGATTTTCGCCGTGGATGTTCCTTCATTCAACTTGTTAAAACCAAAGCGATCTTCTAGGATGTGGCCCCAGCACCTCCCACTCTATTGCGCAATTG
>JABCPV010000455.1:0-20700 GCA_016584345.1 Suillus ampliporus | reverse complement strand
AGCAGCAGCAGAGGAAAAAGACTTACAATAGTGCGTTTCTTGCAGCGTGCTGCATTCTTAGCCTTACGGCGAAAAGAAAATACTTCCGAAGTGCAGTTTTGAGGGAACCTGGACTAATGCAGAATTTTTAGCGGTCAAAAGCTGCAGATGGTCACTCTGGATGCATATGTGCTTAGTAGATATAGCAACGGATCGGACACACTCACTGTTCTTGCAAGTCCCATGTCATTCTTGAAAGCCAGAAGATCCCTGTCAAGATCTGCACCGGCGCTGAGTGCATGCATAAAGCTAGCATTTCCAGCTAGATGCAAGAAGTCTACGTATCGTTAGTGCGTTAGCCTACACCATGACATCATATACTTACATTGCCCCAGTTGTGTTGCATCTTTTGATTTGTGAGCCATGGTTGAACGATCGCCTATTTGGAATCAACGGTTGTGGTGCTATGTACTTCTTAGTTCTGTGGTAGTATCGGTCGGATAGTGTAGCGGTATCTTGGTCCCTGTTGCGTTGCTGTGCGGGATTTAGCCAGGAAGCCCGTTCGTTCGAACCACCCTGTTACCCGAACTTCGTGATATAAGTCACATGCAGTCTGGCGTTTATACTCGTCGTTTATTATTATTTGCTTTTTATTTTAGGACTAAATGACATATTGTATAGAGCAATATGTTTATATGTTACCAAGTGATCGGCCTCGTGAGAGCGCCTGCGAGGAGACCAGAGGTATATCCAAAACTACGTAAGTGACCCACCTGACACGAAGTGCCCAGCCATGCCGGGTAGAAAGCGGGGGCCATTCAGATCACCTAGCATGATTGACAGCCGAGAGCGCGTGCCATAAAGGCAGACTGGCCCCAAGGTTGGTTCGCATTCGAACGTTTCGACCGGTAGCCTGGGACTTGTATAAAAAAGAACTCGATGCAAGCCCACTACAATGTTCGTGCCTATCATACAATTTCCAGTCATATGGACAGGGATAGCGTAGCCCTGCCCAGCGCGCTAAGAAGTAATGGTAGGTACTACAGGCTGCAGCTAATGTCTGACTAGTGGGTGGCTGCTGCATTGTACTATAGCAGTGGTCCTTGCGAACCTTCAGGTGGGCGGCGGCACGGCACCAGTACCACTTTGTCCCGGGTAAGAATATACTAAGAACTGAGCCCAGCAGCTCCCGACCAGGGGTGTGTATCCACTCGCATAAAAACACGCCTGGGTCTTTAACAAGACGGTGGTATACCGTCCCTCCACGCATCAAGCCCTAAGCATCTCTGAAGTGTGTACCCAACGGTGTGCGAGTGCGCATGCAGTCTGGTATGCGGCGTGCCGGGGGGCTTTGTGTAAAAAGTGAGACATGGGCATTGCTGTTCTGGCCGCGTCAATAACTGGTTTTATGAAGGGACAGCGCTCCGCAGCACTCACGTCGGTGAGACCACCATGAGCTATGTTTCTGGGGTGCGCTAGTATTCACATTAGCTTTACGCCGAAACCTGGCGTCCGTCGCGCGCAGTACTGAAGAGCTGAAGCCACCGTTGGGCTGTAACAGAAAGGATTAGAATGCGCGTCGTACCATGAAACAAACACCCACAAGTTGGAGTATTCGAGTGAGGGTGGGCCACTGGGAATCGCGCTCCAGGAGCATAGTAAGGGGGCCTTTGCGCATCCATGGGGAGACAGTAGCAGGCAGCGGTCCAAGGTCTTGAGTTATTACCAGCGACAGCAGCAGATTTGTGTTCGAGCTCAGTGTTCCGCTGTAACTCATGTTCGAGCCTCTGAAGCGTCGTGCTATAGCAAACGAACATACCCGCGCGCGGAGCTATGCAAACCTCGGCAATTTTCTTCACGCAGCCATCGTTCGGAATATCAAGTCCCAGACACTTTACCAGTAGACGGGGAGACTTCGCATTTTGCCGGCTTCGAACAAAGCCCGAGACTGACAAGCAACGGGCAACCTCTTCTTCCAATTCTTCAGCCAAGCTCAAAACCGAGCAGGAAACAGGACCTTCATATCTAAAGAGCTGGAGTAAGTGCTATCACCATATTAATGAGGGTGCCACAAACTGGTGATGGTCCACGGCTAGTTGGGTCTTGAGTACTGAGTACTGAGTACTGGGACTTGACGCCCATCATGGCAGCTTCCGACTGAGATGTGGAACTCTTCCGTAAGTAAACTGCATCGGAAAGCCTCGTGATCATTGTGGTTCCCACGTAACTGCCAATCATAATCTCGGATAGCTCAAACGTGCATGATGGGGCGTTTGATAATTTCAAAGCAAGGTAAAGGGTCTAATATATATGACTTGTTTCGCCCTCTTGGCAGATGGGGCCGGCCATACGTGCTCTTCAAAGTCAGTAATTATACCACCAGACTGCGTACTGAGATCTGAAATATCAACTGGAAACTCGCAGAACTTCACCCAGACCCTGTTCTTTCTGCACCCTCAGTGGACACTCTCAGAGAGCTTGCAATAACGTGTCCCTTGGTGATTGAGGGTAAATATTGGCTGTCCCATATACAGTGCCGAGTGTGGCGACCAATGGCAATTTCTGCAGCAGGCTAGTACTGCAGCGCAGACCCAAGGACCGTGTGCACGTCTGGCGCCTGGGCTCAGGCACTTGAGCACCATTCCGCACCAGTGCTCCGAAATTTTTGATCCAGATAAGCAGGATCCCGTTCATCGAGGGATAGATATATACATACGCACAACTCGCAGATTTCCGGTACTGCCTGTGGCAGGTATCCTGGTCCTTGAATTAATATATGGCAATATAACGACTGTGGAGAGGGCTAGAGTGAGTGCTATCTACCAATGAAGGCGTCAGACGTGTTCACCCTACGGCCAATCGAGTCTTGACGGCTCGTGACCATGTCTGATCCAGATTGACTCTGCTGCAGGCTGCAGTACTGGACCCAAGGACTTTTGCATCGTGCCCGGATCAACCAGTCGATATAGTGTGCAGATGCGTGTACGCTCAGGGACTTGTCATTCTCAGTGTTCCGAAATTCGCATCCCAGATTCTATTACAGAATCATTCATCGAAGACTACTTATCATAGATTGTAGCGAGCGCTCTACAGTGATACACAATTCGCAGATTTCTGGCACTGTGCTCTTCGTTTCATTCAATTAAAGAAGATCAAGAGTCTAGAGAAGATCATCAAAAACATGCGTGTTAGGTACTATGTAACTTGCACCTCGCGAAGGCGTGTCGCGCCTGAGTCAAAACTGTGGCGCGGAGGGCGTAAAATGTACATAGGCCATTTCGTTCTCACTGAATCACTACAAGCTTACCTATATTTACATTGCACACAGACACCTCATGTCGGTCAGACGCCCAGGGCCCCATGGGGCGTGTTCGCTTCATTAGTCGTGTTAAATTTAGATCGCACAGGAACTTCTTAGCCTCATCGATAATCCCCCGTTCTTGCAAGATTCCTGCAAGACCCTCGAGGTGCCAAATCGGCACCCACTAATACGACTCGTCTGCCAATCAAACGCTATTGCTGGGCTTTCTGTGGCTCATTCCCCAACCAATGTCTGAAAGCACCACTGCCATAGCCGCCTCCTCTGTTCCTCCCCACATTTCTGGTAAGAATCCCCTACCTAGTACTGAGTATCTTCACCCTCAAATTTCTTAGGTATTGTCATCCGCCTGACGATGCTTGAAGAAGAAAATCGAATTTGCCAGTTGCAGCTTGTTCACAGCTGCGCAAAATCAGCAAGGGTCAGGACAAAAAAAGACCTTGGCCACATTTGATCCCGCCATGTGAGCCCCACCTATAGTTGCCATAAACTCGGCCAGAACATTTTATCACAGCATGGTGACCACTGAGCGGGTTTCTTTGTCGTACACTGCCAGCACAATAAAATGGGCGTGTCTCTGCGGACGACAACGAAGTTTTCATTCGACAGAAAAGACATTTTATCCAATGCAGCGGTCAGAATGGTGAACAAATTCTCCAGCCATGTCACATTAAGTTGATAGCCTGATCAGTGACAGAGCATCTGATGACTAACAGGAAGGTGACTGTCGTTGTAAAATATCGTCAGGGTATTTATTGTTCTCTTGTCTCAAAAGCAAACTGATCATACTGTTCATATGCTGTTGCTGCAGAGATACCAGACAGCTGCAGACGCAGTCGACTGACAGTGATATTCTAGAAATTTGTCCAAGGTTCCGACTGCTGGTAAGGGAATGTCTGTCTATTCGTTGTCTTTAAGCATACACGACTCACGCACCGCTTTGTAGACTGGTGTCGGCAAGTCATCACTGATTGAGCGGGCATTCAAGACAGAAGGAGTGGTTAAGTTGACTAATTAGCATCATGGGCGACAGATACTGACGCCCGCTCTTCCTTTACAGGATGTTGCTGAACACATGCGGGGCAAAGCGGACATCAACACGGAGTTCACCGCGCAAGATAACAAGCGATTTGTCCTCCATGATAGTGAGGGATTCGAAGGTGGCGACAGGCGCAGTTATTTGGCTGCAAAGGAGTTCATTAGCGGGCGACGCGAAATGCTCGAATTGAAGGATAAAATACATGCGGTCTGGTACGATGTTCTAGCCGCTACTACCCCTCTGCCGTGCTGACACTGTTTGAAGGCTCTGCCTCTCCATACCTTATGCCGGGGGACGGCTGCTTGAGAACGGAGTACAGGAGTTTCTACAATTGAAGAAGGAAATACTGGGCGATAGTGCGTATCGTTTACAACACGTCTAAGTTTTGTAACTCATGTTCCAAACTGTAGTTCCGATTATCGTTGTCTTCACCATGTACGACCTTCTTATCAACACACTGGAGCTCGAACCGGAAGGATGTGATGAAGCCGCATTCGAAAAGCTTAAAGAAGACACTTTGAATAATCTGTGCGTCCGGCCGCTCGAAGATGTAGCTGGTCGCGATGTCCTGCACGCAACTGTTTCCAGTACGGATCAATTACTTTTCTAGTTTCAGATTCTAACATACCTCGACAGCAAAGTGTGGGTACGAGAACACCATTAAGATCAACTGGTCGATCTCACAACCACGCACGTCGAAAAAGGGATTCGAGCCAGAACCGGCGTTAGGCTATGATGATTAGCCCAGCGAGTACATATTGGTCTTAAAGTTAAGGGTGTCAATTGCGTATGCACGATCGCTATACTTTTGTAGAGCTCAATTCACGCTTTTACTTTCCACAGCATCGGCAAGAAAAGTTGGTTTTGTCCCAGTCTTCGACGCCTTGTTGTGACTTATTTGATGTTTAGGATATTGGAGAGGTCTTGCTTCGAGCATGGACTTCACTGGCTTAGCCATGCAGAGCTGTTTGTCTGTGATTCACAAGGACATCATTGATGTTTGGAACTTCAACGACTTTGACTATGTATGATGCCTATCTTTTGTGGGTTAATATCCCAGGCTGCTGACATGTTTCTGCAAAGCCCTTGGCTGATGACAAGTTCCAAGAACTGATTCGAAATGATCTGGATGCGGTCAAATTTCCAGATGCAACGCAAGCCTTGTGAGTTGTTGCATTCTGAGATAATTTCACTTTACGGAGGCATTGGCAGGGAGTGGGGTGCCTCAGTGGCCAAGGCAATAGTAGATATTGTGACATCACTGGGAGGCTCCGGTCTAACAGTTGCTGTGCCAATTGTTGCAGGGGTGGTCGTGGCTAAGTGCGCTTATGGCATCTATCAACACATGTGAGTGAATGCGAGTTTTCGCTATCTGAAACGTGCTCAGAAGATCTAGAATCATTGCCTTGCGACAGATTATGACGTACATCATGGACTTAACATGCATTATGCAGATCATGTTCCTGCTAGCTCCGGCATCTAGCTCCGTCTCTGGTAGTGTCATCGACATTGCTATCAAAGCCTACGACGGGGGTGGGAAAAGGCGATGTCCACAAGAACATTCAATCATGGAATATGCGTCTAAGTCGTAGTGATGACACGCTGGAGAAGATTATTGGATTGATTAAGGATCACACCATCAGTGATGAACAAGCTCAAGACCTGAGGATGAAGATTAGGTCACACATACAAACTAGATGATGTGTAGTAGATGGCCCGGGCCTACATGATAGTACTCGGTCGTTGTAGTTTCTGTAGCTTAGTACCTTGCATCCTCCGCAATGTATATGTACGTGCATATCTCAAATCATGGGGCTGTATATGTTGAGATGCGCCCTTGAGGCAGGGCGCATGTAAGAACACATGCGAGCGGACATACTCGGACAGTGTTTATAGGATGGGGCAGTGTCCCATGTGCTCCTATGTGTCCATTTTCTTTAGTATTGAGCACATCCACTCGCACTAGTACTCCCGCTGCCTTGCTTGAATAGTATCACAATATCTCAAGGTATCGTGCAAAATTCAGTATCATTTGCAGCGGCTACAGAAACAGTATATAAAACGGCTCGAATACATAATGGAAATCAGTCGAAAACGTGGTGAAAAGAGCAGGGAAGAGACCAACATTGAAGAGGGCCGCATCAATGAGACCAGCGGGAACTAGAACAGCAGAGAATATGAGTGACCAGTAGTCTATGCCAGATTCTATAACTTACCTGCTTCGCAAATTGTGTCTATGATAGTAATCATAAAGCTGTTCCATCGTTAAAGGTAGTTGATCTACTTATTGACAAGTTCCTGGAAACAGTGGAGGGCGGCGGCGGGACTAGGTGCTTTTGATTGAGTGGCAGGGGAGAAGATGGTGGGGAAGAAGAGAGGGCGGGTAAACACCAAAACAGCGCCCCAGCATTTTAAACTTTGGGCATAGTACACGGACCCATGACATGCAGTGGGGAAGTCTTGCATGACGAAGCAATGCGACACGTTGAGGGAACAAAACAACGCGCAGCAAGGCGATGTGATGTACTTCGTCTGGTAAGTCTCATCTCAACCTCTCGAGACTCATCCACTACAGTAGCGCTTAAGCGCTTATATTGCAAAAAGCGGCCGGAATGCGTGATGCGTCCTTCTGCCACTCGATCGAAGACTGAATCAGTAACTCGGTTCCTTTGTGCTAATTGGTCTCACTTAGCCTCGTGGAGGTGCAGGCTGCGAGGATTAGCCAGCAAGAGAGTCCTTCGTGCGAGGGCAGTGAAGGACTCTATGAAAATTTGACCGACGTAAATAAGTACAAATCAACCACCAACAAGTGATTAGGAATGCGAGAAATATAAAATAACTCGGTTCCTTTGTGACAATTTGTGCTTCTGTACATAATCTAGGTACTTAATAGACGACTCGCCCTGTTACAGTCAGACATGACAATAGGTACGTTACGCCTCCATACTGACTTCAAGACTTCTATCTCACTCTCATTCTACCCAGGATCAGCATACGGCGAATATTAATGGACACCTTAACGATCTCAATTCGAGCCCTCGAGGTGCTTTTTTCCATTCCAATCCAGCATGTGCAGTCCATTCTTCTCCAACTACCGCAGCAAACTGGTCATAACCCACCACTTCTCCTAGAAAGCTCCGGTCGTATACAACAGTCACTTCTGCCATTTTATTTGCCAGGACATTGGATATCCGCGAAATTGGCATAGGTACCCCCAGGAAGAGGTTTGACATCCACAGAGACTATCTTGTTGCCCCATACCATGCTCACTGCTCAGTACTAATTCTATTGACGTTCCTCGAAATGGCTGGATTCAAAGCACAAAGCCCCAAATGTCTTTCAAACCACAGTAAGTCTTAGCGCTCACTTATCCTCACTGTGTCCTTGCTAAAGCATGCTATTTCGCACCGGGATTCAAACCCTGCACGTATGTGGAGCTTGTTCGCAATTCCGCGCCATGCACTTCATCACTTACACTACCATCATTGATGCGCTAACTCGGTTCACCCGCCGAAAGACAACAGGAAGCTAGACATACCACAAGGTATGCCTCTACATGCGAAGAAGAGTCAGCCTAAACAATAACATTCATCACAGGAGACACCGGGCGGGAAGAGTCGAAGGGTGAGCCAGTCAAACAATGGCGCACAGAACTTCACATTGGTGCTACTGCGATTCTCCAGGCCACGGGAAGCTTTGTGCATCCTGCTCGGGAGTTAGCATCCGATAATTGTGCCAGTTGGGAGTGTTTTTTGTCGTAATTTAGCAAAATGCATGACAGCCCCCCAAATCTAATCTATGTTTGCAGGTACGTGCTTTATGGTGCATAACAATTTGCTATTATCTCATTTTGATGAGCAGTTTGAACTCACCGGAGCCCACGTACCAAACCTGCCCCGAGCTATGAATCTCAGAGTGTCCCAGCACCGATGAGCATGGCAGCCGTCCGAGTCTCAAACAACACGCGGCAACACTTACAGCTCCATCACGTCTTGTGCGGGCCTCTTATGTTCATACCTGGCACCATGAGATCTCTCCCATTCTAGAGGGAGACACACACCCTGAGATGCTGTTGCGCTCCCAGATGCTTTCAAGGACCCCATCATCCGAAAGAAGCTTTGAACGGTGGTGCCCACCCGCACCTTTATAGATATCACTACCACTTCTTTTTAACCAGATGGGTAGGGAAGATGGTCTTTCTGCCATTTTTATTATAATCTGATCATTCATTGTAACTTATCTCTGTCAATGGTCTTATAATTCAGGTTGTGTGCTGTTGTACTTAATCTTCATGCATTATTGTACGCACAATTAAACAGTTGGTAAATGGTGCATGTACAGCTGTATACAGAGAGCTGTGTGCAGTGTGGGTCCATTGCAGGGAGATAGATGCTGAGTATACCTGTTGTGTCGTCAGCCGCTATTAAAGCCCTTGCTTCGCATTTGAGTATCGCTCGTTCAACAAACTCATTTCTCGTTGCGATCTCGCTCCATATCACTCCCCCCTACTTGCACCAGAAACAAAACCACCTCCGCTTTTAGGACGTACACCAAGCTCTCCCGATGGCATCCATCGACCCCCAGAACCTCAGAAAGACAATTAAGCGCTTTCGAGTTGTGATCATTGGGAGAGCGAATGCAGGCAAAACAACCATCCTTCAGAAGATCTGCAACACCACGGATGACCCAGAAATTTACAATGCCAAAGGAGTCAAGGTGCAGGATATGTTCTATAACACGCGGTCGTCGAGTGCTGATCGCATGCGAGCAGATCAATACCACCGTGGAAGGCTCGATAAAGGTGTGTGCACCATCTGCCTTACGAACATGCATGGGCTGATGGACGCTCAGCGTGGAAATCACGACATCAGGAACGAGATGGTATTCAAAAGCAAACCCAGTTTCGGCTTTCACGACACGTGCGGTTTCGAAGCGGGGTCTGAAGCAGAATTCGAGGACATGAAGAAATATATCACAGAACTAGTCTGCGTCCACTCTCTAGGTCAATACCATAGTAAAATTTTATTACCTATTTTAGTATGTAGCTGTCAACCTACACCGAGCAGCACTGCCACCCCAGCGCTGACACCGAGCAGCAAACTTATACTTTGTGCTGTATATCTGTACAGTGTAGATTAATCAAACAAAACATGCGCTTCAGCTCAGAAGAAGGACATCAATTCTGTCACGATCTGCTCAAACGATGTATGCCTCACGATACTCACGATTACCAGCTCGAGGCCATTGGCTATCTACTCGATGGTAAAGATGTGCTTTGCATCACTGCGACTGGCACTGGCAAAACGGATGCATTCATACGACTCATGCATGTAATCTGCAAACTTTCTGAGGACCCACCTTTGTGTGATACGAAGCGCTACCCCCCCCCCCCCCCCCCGACCCTGCCATGCTTGTCATTTGTCCTACAAAGTCACTCGAGTTTGATATGGTATGCTTAGTATCTGCGAAAAGCCGGATTAGTTGTGACAAAGACTCCCTTCAGGCTGAAAAAATGACTCATGCATTACTTACCAACATTGTTATCAATGGAGACACTGTTGATGAGGTACGCAAGTGTGGGCGTGATTACTGTTGCCCCGGAACGAGTAATATAAGAACTCTGTGAGGGACCAGTCAATGGCATCTATAGCTTGAAATATGCTGGCAAGCTTAGCTTGCACACTCTGCTCGCTGCAAGTCAGCATCTGACTGCGCCTTTTTTTGCTCGCTGGTAATGGAGACTCAGACAGGTCAACCAGAAGTGAGTTTTCGTCGCGGGGACACTTCCATTTGACTCCAGAATGAGATGCTGACGAGGGAGAAAAAGCCGGTATGAGGGGAGCACGGTTGGGAGTCTGGAGTTGGTTTTCGGATGGGTTGGGAGTCTGGGGGCCAGAATAGATGCGAAATTGAAGAGGTGTTGGGGTTACAAGGTTTGCAGTAGAACTGGGATGTAGTGTATTGCGTGCGTTGGGTGTCGAGAAACTCATACTCACGCGTTTGTAGGATCTGACTGGTATACGCGGTAGCTTATTGTTTGCTGTGACACGGTGCGCGTCATATCACATGTCTTTCTGGCATCCGGTGTGCGGAGGTTTCGGCAGACATTCTGACAGCTGACCGTTGAAATCACTATATTTGGCAATTTGATGATAGTTGAGGTTTTACTATGGTATTGAAGGGGGGAGTGGAAGCAGACCATAATACAGAAGGAACGACTGTCTTCCTTCTGTTTGGTCTGACTAAGGGAGACTATCACAGAATGGATGAATGCGACAGAATTGGGGGAGCAAATCCATGTAATATGGTAGGTGACTCCTTCCTGTGTTCTGCACTTGTTGATTGCCGTCATACAGGTATTGTATTTCAATGGATGGATCGAGCAGAACAATTCAGCGGGCGGAGGAGAAGTTCTTCTCTGAGTGCAACACTGGGAATGGTGAGCTTGCGATTGCAGTATCCCTCACTGCGCTCGGACTAAACGAACATTCTTCAGTTCCCATAATCGTGATATTCACCAAGTTCGATGCCCTGCGTCCAGTTGCACTTGGAAAACTCAAGGAGCAACACCCTGGGTTATCGATAGCAGAGCTCTCAAAGAAGATTGCCCCGTGTGTCAAAGAATTGTTCAATGAAACAGGTGTCTGGAGTCAGTTGTGCGATGCCAAAAACCGTGCCTGCCCTAAGGATTATGTAAAGCTGGAGTATGAGTGACTCAGGTACATTTTTCCAGATCCAAAATTGACATGGCTCGCAGGGATGAACAAACCGAGTACAAACTGCGACACACTACTGGAACACACAACTTTCACCTTGGATGACAAAGAATTGCAGTTGTGCTTGGTGTCGACACAACAGTCAAACCTGGAACTTTGTATCAAGTGTGCCATCCCGTGAGTTGCACAGTTAAAAATCCACGTGCTTGTGTGCCAACATCATTTAGAACAATTGTTCATTTTGTTCAGCTGCAAGGCAGGTCGGCTCTAACTGGTGATGGCTACCAGTTTGCCATTGCTAAGTGGTTTTCATATCTCAATGTAAGATGATGATTGATTCAATATGATGATACCTCCGCAATGGTGCTAACCAATGGTAAGTACTGCACTGCTGAAACTGCACACATTCTGATATCTTTTCTATAATTTTAGTTGCTATTTGATGATAGCCGGTAAGAGTGTGGTCTGTAAAACTCGGCCAGCATTGACAATACTGATGACATGTGTCTGCGGGGGTTGGTGATAGAGAGTAAGTGCCCCGATGGTTTCTCATCATAAACCCATCTTGATGATCCATATGCCTGGTTGCTGCTGGCCTGTTAACAGTGGGTAAGTGCCTCGATGGTGTCTGGTACTAATAGCATGCTGATGATGCTGATGTCTTGTGGCTGCTGACCTGTTGACAGGTGGTAGGTGCCTTGATGGTTTCTGGTCCTGAATGCATGTTGACGATGCCGATGCCTTGTGTGTGCTGGCCTGTTGACAGGATGTAAGTGCCCCGATGGTTCCTGGTCCTGAATGCATGCTGACGATGCTGATGTCTTGCGGCTGCTGACCTGTTGACGGGCGGTAGGTGCCTTGATGATTTCTGGTCCTGAATGCATGCTGACGATGTTGATGCCTTGTGGGTGCTGGCCTGTTGATAGAGGGTAAGTTCCCTGATGGTCTCTGGTTCTCAATGCATGCTGACGATGCTGATGCCTTGTGGGTGCTGGCTTGTTGACAGTCGGTAAGTGCCCTAATGGTTTCCGGTCCTCAATGCATGCTGACAATGCCGATGCCTTGTGGGTGCTGATCTGTTGACAGTTTGTAAGTGCCCTGATGGTTTCTGGTCCTCAATGCATGCTGGCAATGCTGATGCCTTGTGGGTGCTGGCCTGTTGACAGTCGGTAAGTGTCCCTATGGTTTCTGATCCTTAATGCATGCTGACGATGCCTTGTGGGTGCTGGCCTGTTGACAGTTGGTAAGTGCCCCGATGGTTCTGGTCCTCAATGCTGACAATGCCGATGCCTTGTGGGTGCTGGCCTGTTGACAGTTGGTAAGTGCCCCGATGGTTTCTGATCCTGAATGCATGCTGATGATGCCGATGCCTTGTGTGTGCTGGCCTGTTGACAGTTGG
The DNA here is from genome assembly GCA_016584345.1 of Suillus ampliporus. NCBI lineage: Eukaryota > Fungi > Basidiomycota > Agaricomycetes > Boletales > Suillaceae > Suillus > Suillus ampliporus. Next base: position 8,248 of record JABCPV010000455.1, on the reverse strand, counting down.
TAAGTGCCCTGATGGTCTCTGGTCCTCAATGCATGCTGACAATGCCAATGCCAATGCCTTGTGGGTGCTGGCCTGTTGACAGAGGGTAAGTTCCCCTATGGTTTCTGGTCCTCAATGCATGCTGACAGTGTCTTGTGGGTGCTGGCCTGTTGACAGAGGGTAAGTTCCCCAATGGTTTCTGATCCTGAATGCATGCTGACGATGTCGATGCCGATGCCGATGCCTTGTGGGTGCTGGCCTGTTGACAGTTTGTAAGTTCCCCGATGGTTTCTGGTCCTGAATGCATGCTGATGATGCCGATGCCTTGTCTGTGTTGGCCTGTTGACAGTTGGTAAGTGCCCCGATGGTTTCTGGTCTTCAATGCATGCTGACGATGCCTTGGGGGTGCTGGCCTGTTGACAGGAGGTAAGTGCCCCGGTGGTTTCTGGCCCTGAATGCATGCTGACGATGCCAATGCCTTGTTGGTCCTGACCTGTTGACAGTTTGTAAGTGCCCCGATGGTATCTGGCCGTGAAGACATGCTGACGATGCCCATGCCTTGTTGCTGCTGGCATGTCGACAGTCTGTAAGTGAGGTTGATGGTTTCTTCTACCAACAAAAGCTGATCATTCCGATACCTCGATGGCTCCTGATGCTGATTCCACACTGACATGTCCCACATCTTGGTGCTGCTGGTTCTTTCACAGGTGGTAGGTCTCTCGATCTTGTCTTGCATTGAAATGATACTGATATCATCATTCCAACTGGCTTCAAAATTATGTAGCCTCATGTCAGTCTCCTCTTTCCTCTGTCGCACATTTTGAGTCCTTGTCACTTATTTAATGCATAGTTTGTTGAGCATCCTACTTCTTTTCCGTGTCGACTCATCTTACATATTTTTATGTGGCAGAATGTGAGTCATTTCAACCCTCATAATGTGTCAATTCTGATTGACTCTTTCCCTCCAGCATGTGAGTATGTTTCTACAACCTATCGTTCTAGAAACATAACCTCTTCCCTGTACTCATTGTATGTTCGCAGGAGGTATCACATCTGCTGTCTTGATATTGATCCTCTGCTGATATGGAATTTTGTTGGTCTTGTATAGCTTGTATGTCCATTGATGGCATATGTATATTGGTACTAATCTGGTTCTAACTTCTACATAGTTTGTAAGTCATTGTGTCATAGTGGTCATTGACTCGCGGTTGATCATTCACGACCATTAACCGCACAGAAGGTAAGTCCCGATTGATGGATTTCAAGAATACCACCTGATGATTTTGACATTCCCTTGTTACAGAAGGCAAGCGCTTTGTTTGAACTAGTCCTGATGCTAACACCTTCTACCCATCTCAATGGCTAGATCGTAGCCCGGAAAGATAGACTTTTATCTATCCTTCAGCCTTTGGTGGTAAGGTTCCCCACATTGACCCTCACCATTCTTAAGAGTCCGTAATAGGTTGACAAGGAAACATGGTTCACTTCTGCGAACGGAATCATTCAAACTGGCATTGGTTAGTTTCTGACCACATGGCAGGCTACGGTTTTAATCACAAGAAGTAGCTACCATCATCGTCCTCGAATACTCTGCCTTCCTGCGGCATGACGATGAACTGGAGTTCATCAAGTCTGCCGTGGACTATTACGTGAAATCACCTACGGCTGTCGCTGTGGAGAAAGTCACGACGGAAATTGCTGATCAAAGCTACAAGGAAGAGGAGCTGAAGAAGAAGATTCTCGAGTTTATTCTTGAAAATCGCATGTGTACGTCCATCGCCTCATTTTGAACCTGGAGCTCGAAGTTTACCAGCCGCCTGTAGCAAAGGACTTTGACAGCAAAGAAGTAGATTATGTTCAAGCCAATGCCCATGATATGCCGTGTTATGTACGATACCGAGCACGCCAGCTTCAACTCCTGAGTGCTGCAGACCGCTTTTTCCTGTTTTCAAAGTTTCAATGCTCCTTTCTATACTATGTACTATATCAAGCACTCCAGCTTCAACTGCTGAGCGCTGCCACAGACTGTACTATTGTTGGAATCCGAAGGATCCGAGACGATGAAGACCGAAGGATCCGAGATGGTTGAGAAGGAGGAATAATGAGTTCGAGCTCAAGCCAAAACGGGCATTTACGAACGACACACTGACGTCGGCTCGTGCCCTGCAATATGTTTATTTTCTCTTTGATATATTCCTCGTCGTCATACAACTCACTATAAAGACCCAGCAGTAGTGTAGAAGGCATCTCATGTTCTCTTCAGAGACTGAGATGTGAGTTCGATAATGTCGTCGTAAAAGTTTAGAAGACACTGACATGTTCATAGTACACTTGTTTGTTTAGGCGTTCCTGTCGGCCCGCGACTCACTAATTACCAGAGGTTATGAGCCCTGCCTCGACCATGGATACAACGCTCCCCAGCACGAATTCAACCCTGTTTAATGTCCCGAAGCTTGCCGAAGACGGCTCGAACTGGATAACCTATAAGGAAAGGACGTTAACAGCTATCGGCGCTAGAGGTTTGATGCGGTATACCGACGGTCGAGCAAGTGAGCCAAAGCCATTCATAATCGACCCGAATACGAATACGTTGTCGAAACCTGACGGGACGACGCCGACGCAAACGGACTTGGACGAACTTGACAAGAAAATTGATGAGTACCATCAGAAAAATTCGCTCGTAAAACAGCAGATATTCAGTACCATCACTGATCGGCTATTACTCCGTGTCCAGAACTTAAAGAACGGATCCAAAATCTGGGAGGAGATATGTCAGATCCATGAGGGCAAAAGTGAACTCGTGCAGATAGACTTACATTGCCGAATGCAGGAGGCGAAGTGCGACGAGGGAGGAGACGTCAAGGCTCATTTTGCCGAGCTGCTAAGGCTCCGTGAATCCCTTGCGGGCATGGGCGTCGCGATCACAGATCCGGACTTCCACGCTATCATTCTCAGTTCCCTCCCCGAATCATACCGTCCGCTACTGTCGTCGATATCAGCAGCGGCGAAGATTACGAAGACACCCCTCACTCCCTACGAGTTAGTCACCATCATTACCGAGGAATACGAACATCGGCAGCTCACCGATCGACGACCCAACAAGAAGGGAGCCAGCACGGCCCTAGCTGCGAAGGAGACGAGAGGTAAGGGCCGAGGCTCACCCTCCTCCTCCAGCAAAACCAACCCCGACATTACCTGTTTTAACTGCGACCGCAAAGGCCATTATAAAACGGATTGTTGGAGGCCCGGTGGGGGAAAAGAAGGGCAAGGCCCGAACCAGCAGAAGAAGAGAGGCGAGCAAGGGCCAAAGCAAGCTGCGAATTCCGCCGCCGAAGCTGAGACACCTCAGGACCAATATGCCTGCGTTACGTCAGACCTGGCGAGTATAGCGAAGGACTTGACCTTACCTGTTGAGAGGAGAGGTGCAATCGTGGACTCGGGAACAACATTGCATTTTTGCCCTGATCGTACAAAGTTCACTAACTTCGTAACAATTCCTCCCCAGGACGTCCATACAGTGGACGGATCCATGCTCAGCGCTATCGGACGAGGAGACGTCGAGATAGACCTGCCCCTCGGTGAGAAACGTACAACCGTAATGCTGAAGAACACGCTCTACGCACCCCGCATGGCCTTTACCCTCATATCCACCAACCGTATCACGGTGGGAGGCCTCGCCGTATTATTCGAAGGCCGAATGTGCAAGATACTCTCCAAGGGACCTGCACGTCACGTTATCGCTGAGATCCCTCAGGTAGAAGGGCTCTATAGCGTCGTAGGACGCCGTCAGACGCATCGTGCCAACGTGTCACGAATGCCTCCTACTGCATCTAAATTTCGATTATCAAACCCTAAGACACCATATCCGATAAGATTAGATTAGATAAGATCCCTGATAAGATAAGATGGATAACCGATTAACGATCACTATCTTCAATTCACATCTATACTACATCGACGTCATCCATCCATATCCGTAACCCTAGACATCCGACACTCATCACATCCTTAGAAGTCCTACGATTAGGCAACGGCTACATCATATGCATCTGCACGCCTCTATGATCAAACCACAAACCGAGAGCCCCTTACGAGTCGTCTCTCACGTCATCATCCCTTTACGTCGCACACATCCAACGATCACACATGACATGTTAAGAGTTACCTCTGTCATTCACCGAATCCCTTACATCAGAACCTGTTGCACAGTCACAGCTAAACGAACCCCTATCACAAGAAGCGCCACTCTAGAAGAAGCATGCTCATTACCGAAGACCCTGGAGAACCCTTAGATCCAATCGTACTCGATGAATCTCCAGACCCTATCCTTTATCGAGATCTTTAATCACCGCTCGAGACTTCTTGTCACAGAACTCTCTCACGTCCTTCATATCCGTCGACCCTGAATAGAAGCAGCACCCTGAGACCCTGCTTAATCACCGATACCCCTAACCCCAATAGACCCTTTCTTGTAGTTGATTGGTTGGTAAGAAGCCCTATACCCTAGGCGCAATGTTATGACCGTATATAGATATATCACCACCTTTCATACTCAGATATCTCCGACTCAATAGTAGTATATAGTCTAGGTAGTAGTCAGTAGAACTCCTTAGACTTAACCTCCTCGTTCTTATGTTATCGTAGACCTGGACGTTCCCTCTCAATTCAACCCCATTGCTTTATCATCTTTGACGAGTCCTGTGGTGTGATTCATCCTCCAAACACCTACTGAGTTAGGTTAAGGGACGTTGGTCATAACACAACGTCGCAACAACGAAGCTTACCGTTAGCGAAGCGCACCGGATACTCGGCCACGTGTCCCAAACTGCCGTCATTGACGCAGTTAAGAAGGGTCTGTTCACAGGCGTCGAGATCGATGCCACCTCCAAGCCGGAGTTCTGTGACATCTGCGTAAAAGCTAAGTCAGCTCGCAAACCTTTCCCGGACGAGAGTACGAGCCGCGCGCTCACCTACGGGGAGCTCGTGCACACGGATCTTTGGGGACCTGCGCAAACGACGAGTCTAGGTGGATGCTTATACTATATCAGCTTTACCGATGATTATAGCCGCCAGACGAAGCTTCAATTTCTGAAGCTCAAGAGCGAGGCTCTCACTGCGTTCAAGGCCTACGAGGCGTGGTTATCACGCCAAGCACCCGGAACTCGTCTGGCGAAGGTCCGTTCGGACCGAGGGGGAGAGTACCTCAGCGCTGAGTTCGACGAGTACTTGGGTCAGCAGGGAATCCAACGGCAGTTGACTGTACACGACTCACCTCAACAGAACGGCGTGGCGGAACGCCTTAATCGCACGCTGGTCGAGCACGCTCGAGCGATGCTCATAGCGAAGGATTTGCCAAAATACCTATGGGCCGAAGCGGTAAATTATGCCACTTGGTTGAAGAACCGTCTTCCTTCTCGAGCCACGCCCGGTACCACTCCTTACGAGATCGTCCGACACGCCAAGCCTAACCTAGCTCAAGCGCATGAGTTCGGAACGAGGGTCTATGTGCATGACCTGGATGCTGGGAAGTTAGAGCCGAGGGCAGAGGAGGCCGTCTTCGTCGGGGTAGATGCCGAGAGCAAGGGGTATAGAGTGTACTGGCCGACGAAGCGTCGGGTGTCCGTGGAGCGCAACGTTACGTTCGCGCCCACAGAGGTAATGGTAGCCGAGGATGTCCTGGACGAGGGGGAGCCAAACGGCTCCGCTGCCGCGAACTGACAGCGTCTCCGGCAATCCCAGCAATGCCGCGAACGTCCAGACCATCCCGCAACCCCCTTCGACACCACTCAAAGCAGTGCCGCAACGCCCCATTACGCCGCCGGCACCACGAGTTACGCGGAGCAGGCCAATGCCCGGGTACTATGCGAGGCTCCAGGAAGGACAGACAGCGTCCGTCGCAATAGAAAGCCTACTGGAAGTGTCAGAACTCGACCTACTCGATGAAGAGGCTCATATTCACCTTGCCTTGGCTGCCGCAGAGCCAGAACCCACTTTGCAACAAGCATTGAATGGCCCCGACGGACCCGAATGGCAGGAAGCCCTAGATTACGAAATCAGTCAGCTCGAGAAGCTCGGAACTTGGGAAATTGTAGACGCACCTCGAGGCGCTAACTTGATCCCGTGCCACTTCGTTTTAGCCACCAAGCGTGGTCCCGACGGCGAAAAGCTTAAGCTTCGGGCCCGTCTAGTTGCCAACGGTCAGAGGCAACAGTACGGCGTCGATTACTTCGACACATTCGCACCTACCGCCAACATGAGCACCATTCGTACGGTTCTAACGATGGCCGCCCAGAGGAACTGGGAGATACACCAGGTGGATGTAAAAAGTGCGTACCTTTACGCGAGTGTCCAGGAAGAGATCTATATGCGGGCACCGCCTGGCTATCTGAAGGATGGTCAGCAAGGAAAGGTGTTGAAACTACGAAGGAGCTTACCCGGACTGAAGCAAGCAGGGTTTGAGTGGGCTGAAGAGTTAGCGGGCGTTTTTACGAAGCTGGGCTTCGTACGTTCGAAGGTCGACCAGGCGGTCTACTTCAAACGCACCACGAACGAGCACGTCGTCATCACCGTATCCGTCGACGATATGGCCGTCACCGCCAACCACATCTCCCACATCGAACGTTTCAAGAGACAGCTCCTCGAACATTTCGAGATATCGGACCTAGGCGAGCTTAACTGGTTGTTAGGGCTGAAGGTAACGAGAGACCGAAACGCACGCACGTTAACCCTCTCGCAGAAGGCGTACGTCGATACGATCATCGAACGGTTCTACCTAGGCGATGCGAAGAGTGCGCAAACGCCAATGGAATCCGGTACCAGCCTCTCCGTTGATCAGTGCCCCGGCACGGCAACCGAGTTACAAGCCATGCGAGACGTGCCTTACCAACGAGCAATTGGTTCGCTCATGTACGCGGCCACGAGCACGCGACCTGACATTGCATTTGCCGTGGCGACCCTCTCGCAGTTCATGCGAAACCCTGGTAGACCCCACTGGGAGGCCACCAAACGGGCGTTATGCTACCTCAAGGGTACAGCTGAGTATGAGCTCACCCTTGGAAGCACGGACGGAGGCATAGAGGCATTCGTAGATGCCAACTGGGCATCAGAGCCGCACCGACACTCAATGTCGGGCTATATCATTATGTTGAACGGCGGTCCTGTGGCATGGAGTGCCAGGAAGCAGCCGCTGATTGCGCTATCTACGGCAGAGGCTGAGTATATCGCCCTAACGAGTGTCACACGAGAGGTACTATACCTTCAACTCCTTATAGGCGAGCTATACGAACCTACCCCGCTGCCTACTCCCATCTTCTGCAACAACCAAGCTGCTATAGCGCTCGCATCGAATGGGAAGTTCCAGTCGCGGACGAAACACATTGACCTCCGGTATCACTTCATCCGTTCCCATGTAAAGAACGGCATCTTCGAACTCTTCTATTGTCCTACCGACGATAATATCGCCAACGCCTTCACAAAGGCACTTCCACGCCCACGCCTGCAGAAACTGCGAAGTCAAATGTCCCTGGCTTGCGCTCGAGGGGGAGTGTTGGAATCCGAACGATCCGAGACGATGAAGACCGAAGGATCCGAGATGGTTGAGAAGGAGGAATAATGAGTTCGAGCTCAAGCCAAAACGGGCATTTACGAACGACGCACTGACATCGGCTCGTGCCCTGCAATATGTTTATTTTCTCTTTGATATATTCCTCGTCGTCATACAACTCACTATAAAGACCCAGCAGTAGCGTAGAAGGCATCTCATGTTCTCTTCAGAGACTGAGATGTGAGTTCGATAATGTCGTCGTAAAAGTTTAGAAGACACTGACGTGTTCGTAGTACACTTGTTTGTTTAGGTACATGACACGTTTATAAACACGTTCTCTTCAGAGACTGAGATTACACTTGTTTGTTTAGGCGTTCCCGTCGGCCCGCGACTCACTAATTACCAGAACTATCGGGTTTCAACACCCTTTTCGGATCTCATTATATCATTTTCTGTTTTGTACCATGTAGACTCGCGCTCGTCAAGTGATCATTGTTCATTCTTACTTTTAGGCGCGACCTGGTTGCAAATTTTGAGCGTAGGTTCAGTATTCTTCAACGCTAAAGCGGACCAGCATGACGACGGACACGACTGACAACACTCTCACTCTCAATGCTCGTCAGGACATCACGCCGGCCGGGGATATCAGTCGTGTACATGGAGATCTGGGGAGACCACGGTGAACTTAGAACAGACGAATCGTCCAAAAAGCAATCATAGGATTGT
>JABCPV010000454.1:0-20843 GCA_016584345.1 Suillus ampliporus | reverse complement strand
CATTTGCACCGTGGTGCTACTTGGTACGACCATTTGACTGGTCAACCATTCCATCAGAGGCCACTAAAAGGAAGGCATTGCATGAAGATATCAAGGACTATGCATCATCGAAGTGTCATAAATTTTGATTGTGCACTATTGCTTCAAATTGTTCGCTCGCTTTCCTGCAGTCACTCGTACCTTTTGCGGTCATTTGTATCAACTACCATTTGCTGTTGCCTGCTCTCGTACTACGAATACCTGTCATGTTGCTCATGTCGAGTACCTCTTTCTTCTTGCACTGTACCACTATTTTGCAACGCTCTTTTGCAGGTCATTGACATGTACTATTAGTAAATTCAAAGTATATCTGCTTGTCGCGGTTGCCTGATGATCTTGAAACTCCGGCCATCAATATTTTTAAATTCCGACATATGTGATGACAATCCCCTGAATTTCCCCTGAGCCCTTTACCTCACCCTACCTGGGCCTACCATGTCTTCATCGGACTCTGACACGTCGTTGTCAACCTACAACTCCAAAAAACGCGTGTCTTCATCAAACTCTAACGCATCGTTGCCAACCTCCAGTTCCGAGAAACGCACATCAAACTCTAATGCATCGTTGTCAACCTCCAGCTCCAAAAAACGCACTTCAACGGATGATATCCTCGATAACCTTACTGCCACTGGCAGACAGAAGAAAATAAAGTAAGTTGTATATTTGTGGGCTGACCCCTATCATGCAACTCATGCCACTTAAGGTTGAGCGACGCATTATTGGAATATTGCACGGCCGGGTGCAAAGCGGTCCTTACATTGAATCTGTTTGCCAGCGTGTCGCTTGCATTTCATTATGGAATGATGCTTGACAAGGGAGGTGTCTCCAATTCAAACATGTAAGTTGGTGATCGTGTCTCATAGTATCAACCTGATCTGCTTGCAAGATCTGATGAGCAACAAGCTCGTTACCGTACATTTTACAATGGTATTCTAGATATCATTCCTGGTTTCCGTGCCACTCTTGATGAGTTGTCATACGATGAACTCAAACCTTATATCACAGCGGTATGTTTCTGCATATATGCACATATATTCATGGATTTGCACCAAACTAATGACTACAAATAACCAGATTAACAGTGCCATGAGCTCGCAACGATCCGATGACTTCGCATCCCTCAAACACCCAGTGCTTGAGTATATTTTGACAAACCGTAATAGCGATACCCTGCAGCCTCCTATACCAAAGTCATCCTGTAAGTCCAACCGAGGTACAAATCATCCACGATTGGCACGTGAGCTCTGCCCCCGGAAGTGCCTGGACAAATTTGATATCGATGTCGAGTTGTAAGTTCTTGTTTTTATTTCAAGTGCAGGTTATTCACCATTATATACCAGAGGAATTCAGCGTCTTCAGGATGGGACTTGGCCTCTGCTCTCAACTAATTGGCTGTCATTCCTATATGCAGCCGAGGCCATCTACAACAGCGAGGACCCAAACATTGGCCTCTTTCGTGGGCATGCCGGTATTAGGGTACGTAGTACATTGTCGCCTTTCATGTGCTCACAATTTTCCCAGGCATTCCAGCACTTGTACCTAGGCCCTGCTGCTGCAGGATCAGAGGAACATAATGATGATGACAGCAAGCACGGTAGAAGCAAGTCCAAGGCTACCATGTATGGGCTTACAAAGGTGACGCCACAAGCATGGGCTTGGGCCATGTGTGCAGTGTGTGTCTGCTCTTATTTTTGACTAGTGTACTGATTTTCATACAGGTGTGGTTTTCGCTCTCAGCCTGCAACTCATACAAAGTGTGCATCGGGTCATTCAACCTAGAAGATTTCTTTTTCGCTATCATCGAAACTCTCGATGACCCTGAGGACCCATGGGCAGTAGACACGATGGCATGGATTAACGAGTATGTGTCTAGGCCATTGTCGACGTCTACTAACACAAATTACAGACAGGTTTTTGGGAGACATGCAGCCAAGGCCATGACGGCTGCCGCAGACGACACCGATTCTGACCTTGCGAAAATGCGAGCGAAACGCGCCGCTCGTAAACAAGGTAGCACTTCAACATCAGCAACAAATAATGTTGTGCGCAGTACCGTTACTTCTCCACCCTCAGTACCAGCAGCAGAGCGCCCATTGTCACATGCACCAGTACTAACTCCACCCAGGCTCCCTTCGCAGGCTATACCTTCCACGTCATCACCACCACGCGCCTTGACACCACTATCTGACTCGGAATCATTCCCACCCTCCCCGGCAAAACAACCACCCACTATACCCACAGCCATTCTTCCCAAGCCAGTGCCTGCTGCGCACAAAAAGGCTAAACCTGTCCCCAGACCTAAACCCGTTCCAAAGGCCAAGGCACGGTCCAAAACTCGTGGTTCTGCGCGTCTCTCTGGTGGCGATATCCAGGTTAAAGAACCCACTAATGAGGCGGGCAGTGTGGATATCCCAGATGCAGAAGCTCCTGCACCTCCAAAGAAAAAGCCTGCACCTCATCGTGGTAAAAAGACTGCATAGGTATTTTAAATTCTGGTCAGTCTGCCTATTCTGACTCTTGTCACACAGATTTCAACGTTGTCACTCACTGCATTCCACTCAACTCTCGCACTCACGACTTCTCTCGCACTTACAATATCTCGCACTTAATGTCTCTCGTCTCTCGCACCATCATTTCATTTTTGCTCCCATCACACCCTTGATCCTGCTTTCGGATGGCACTGGACTCACATAGACAGTTCTGTCGCACCTGTGTACTTTTACTACTTTCACTGCTTTGTACTGTATGATCATGAAATTGCATTGGAATGTGCTATCTGTCTGGTACGAGTCATGTAAGCTATGAACAGCCTGCTTAGAACTGGCAAGGCTAGATCAACATTGCAAGGCGCCTCAAGACCTCTGAAAGCTCCAGTGCTGACCATCTTCGAACAGCCTGGTGCCCATCTGGCAACGAAGAGAGGTTGTCTATATGGCATGTTCAGGCTTGGTTAAGTACGCCAGGCTAGGGGGGTCTTGGCAAGCCTGGGAATGCCTTGCCAGGGTGCGCCACTTTTGCTGATGGAGAAGACAAGTGGAGGTGTTGCGAAGACATCTGGCTCATGTCATGATCATTGGGGAAAGGTATGTCTTGTATTCTAGTATTCGTGATACATTCTAACTGTGCTCTCAGCTCAAAAAAGACTTCGCCGTTGTCAAAAAACTCCAGGAACAATCTGGATTTGGCTGGGACAATACTTTGAAGATTGTAACTGCCCCGCCAGACATCTGGGAGAAATATCTCGTGGTAGGCACAAAAAAGCCAAAGTCTGGAGGAAGAAATCTTTTCCACTCTATGACAGCATCCAGATTCTCGTCGAGGGGATTGTTGCAACTGGCGAAAACGTTTTTCATGTGGGCATGGCCACCATGACTGAAACTGTTGACACCACACTCCTGTTCAACCATCCTGCTGATTTAGGCGAAGATAACCAGATGTCGGATGACGAAAATGATGAGGTATGTATTTTCTATTCAAATACATGAAAAAACGCTGAGGATGGCCAGCCAGAAGCTCGTTCAACCATTGTTGGCCAGTGAGCTTGGAAGTATTTTTGGGAGTTTTGTCGTAGCAGGCAGCATAATGATGTTGAGCAATGGAAGCAGCAGCGAGTGCGATAGTGATGACAGCTGCCCGTTTTTTCTTCATTTTCGAGTGTGCAAAGTGCTTTCGAGTAGTGTTGATTACCATCAGCAAGTACAGTAGGGTACACTAGAAACAAACTCGCTGCCCAGTTTGGGCCATTTCACTGGTCTAATTTAGCCAACCATCAATTGAACCTGACCAGCGAAAATTGAACTGGACTCAGTTGCCGAGCTGGGCCTTATGCAGGCAAAAGCTCAGCCGCTTTAACTCTTCCGCCAAGGCTGCGCCGGTGTCGCCTGACAGGGAAAGTTCATCAAGTGGCGTACAGAAGTGTGCCAACTGGGTCCAGAATACTGCACGGCCTTGCTCCACCAGTTCTACCGCAGTTGTTAACACACCATGACGAATACTATATGAGAAGGCATCTGTGGCAAGGGAAGAAGTGGCCTCCCTGATGACATCGAAATGGCGTGAGGAAGAAGACAAGAGAGCGACATGCTGATCCAGAAATTTCAATGCGGTCTGATAAGCAATCAATGTAGAGCCATGCTTCAGCTTCTCCGCGGAGGTTACCCATGCCTTGGCAGCACGAAGATCGCTACTACAGGCTGCATGTGATAGGTAGGAGAGTTGCAAGTACAGCCTTGAAGCTTCATCAAGGTCAGACAGGACACCCCGCTGCTCGAATCTGTCTATAAGGCTGATCGCAAGACTGTGGAGAGACGCGGATCGACCATGATGACCAGGGGGACGGAGGAGCAGTGCAGCCCGATAGAGCTCGATGGCCTCATCAAGGTCAGACAAGACACCACGCTGCTCGAATCTTGTTTGAAGGACGATGGCAAGATTGTGTAGAGATGCTGATCAATCATAATGACCGGGGGGATGGAGGAGCAGTGCAGCCTGATAGAGTTCAATGGCCTCATCAAGGTCAGACAGGACACTCCGCTGCCTGAATCTGACTCGAAGGCTGATGGCAAGATTATTGAGAGACGCGGATCAATCAGAATGACTGGGGGGACGGAGGTGCAGTGCAGCACGATGGAACTCAATAGCCTCATCAATGTCAGACAGGACACCCTGCTGCTTGAATCTGTCTGTAAGGCTGACAGCAAGATTGTTGAGAGACGCGGATCAATCAGAATGACCGGGGGGATGGAGGAGGAGTGCAGCTCAATGGAGCTCAATGGCCTCATCAAAGTCAGACGGAACACCATGCTGCTTGAATCTTTCTGTAAGGCCGTTAGCAAGATTGTTGAGAGACGTGGATCAACCATGATGACTGAGGGGACAGAGGAGCAGTGCAGCCCGATGGAGCTCAATAGCCTCATCAAGGTCAGACAGGACACCCCACTGCTTGAATATGTCTCCAAGGCTGACGACAAGATTGTTGAGAGATGTGGATCAATCAGAATGGCCGGGGGGACAGAGGAGCAGTGCAGCCCAATGGTGCTCAATAGCTTCATCAAGGTCGGACGGAACACCCTGCTGCTTGAATCTGTTTGTAAGGCTGACGGCAAGATTGTTGAGAGATGCAGATCGATCAGAATGGCCGGGGGGATGGAGGAGCAGTGCAGCCTGATGGTGCTCAATAGCTTCATCGAGGTCAGACAGAACACCACGCTGCTTAAATCTGTCTGTAAGGCCGTTAGCAAGATTGTTGAGAGACACTGATCGATCAGAATCCCCGGGGGGACGGAGGAGCAGTGCAGCCTGATGGAGCTCAATGGCCTCATCAAAATCAGACGGAACACCGCGCTGCTCAAATTTGGCTTGAAGGCTGATGGCAAGATTATTGAGAGACCCTGATCGATCAGAATGACCAGGGGGACGGAGGAGTAGTGCAGCCCGATGGAGCTCAATAGCCTCATCAAGGTCAGAAGGAACACCCCATTGCTTGAATCTGCTTGTAAGACTGACGGCAAGATTGTTGAGAGATGCAGATCGATCAGAATGACCGGAGGGATGTAGGAGCAGTGCAGCCCGATGGTGCTCAATAGCTTCATCAAGGTCAGACATGACACCCCACTGTTTGAATCTGTTGTGAAGATGTGTGGCAAGATTATGGAGACACGCAGATCAACGAGAATCACCAGGGGAATATCGCTGCAAGGCTGCTCGAGACTCTTCCACATCATCTGCTATGCTGTTGATGAACAACTGCGCCATGTCACTGTGAAGGGTCTCACAATGAGTTCAACATCGAGTAATATCAGAGTCAATACACACACAGGGAGCTGAAACTCGAGCACTGGCACACCAAAGCGGTGATGACAATGCTTGACCCCTCGATTTACTGTTGTGCTCACCACAGTCCCGATCTGCTAAACACTTACCTCATCACCAAAAGTCCAGAAAACAGGTATTACCTTATTAGGCTGACGGTCATGAAATTTTCTGGGTCAAGGGTTATGGCTTCTGAGACGATGACACCAGCACTCAATCATTATGATGTTGAGTAGTTCGAAGCTTACCGTTGTTCCTGTGTATGCTATGCAAATGAGATGCTTCTGTCATTATGATAGCATCCTGATATACTGCTCGAAGCTTGATCCCTCCCTGATATTCCCCGCAATACATACAGCCCACTTTGAATGCCCGGTTAACGCAAGAAGCTTGTTGAGTCCCTCATGGATTCATGTATACATTGTACTTAGATTCAAATGATATACTGCTATAAGTCTCATCCATATCTGATATTCCCTTAGCATGTACCCTAAGTCTGACTAAATGTGATAAGCGTGAATTTTGAATGCAATGTTACAAAGCTCCATATCCCTCCTGTGCGAGAATGTTGTCATCAAGCTCCTCTCCATCGTCAGCCCTAATTTGGTCTTCATCATCGATTCCATCTTCACAAACATCCTTGCTGTTGTTGTTGTTGTCGCCATCCTCCTCACCGTCATCCTCATCATCCTTGTCATCCTCGTCATCATCCTTGTCATCTACCTCTCCTAACTCAAACTCCAGGTCTTCATCATCATTGATAGAAACCACAGCACTGTCATTTTGCAGAAATTCATCCCACTCTTGTGTGACCTGGTGACTGACACCGCCTCCATGGAAGCGCATAAACATATTGTGATCGACAAAACTATTCATTATATCAGGGCATAGCAATATCAATTAATGAAAAAAACACGTACTGATTAACATAGAAATACAAGAAATCTTTATTGTGATCCTCTGCTGGACGTACAAATGAGGGGGCAAGTCTGGTGTCAGTATGTTATGACTAGCGTTCACTCTAAGAGCAAAGGCGTAACCAAAACCACTAGGGACTCAGTCGTAGAAAAGATGATGAACAAGATAGGATTGAGAGTGGACGTCCAAGTCTACACTGGGTGTAAATGAAGAGGTTAAGTCTAAGGAGTACTACTGACTACTACCTAGACTATATACATAACATTGAAGTGGAGATATCTGAGTATGAAACAAATCAGCCAATGAGAAAAGAGTCGTACAATACTGCGGATGACATAGTGATGACTGATGATATATAAGTGGTGATGTCATTAACGGAGATGAATGTGAAAGAATAGTCCAGACCGTGATAATGTGAAGAGGTGAAGGTGTGATATGGTGAAAGGGTGAAAGATGTGAAGAGTTGCAGGGGTCACGTGATCAGCTGAGAATATGGTTAAGGAAAGAAAAGTGGTTTGTATGCGGAATTTGTGACACAGTACAGCCATGTTCGAATCCCAGAATCAAATGAACAGCACGGATCACTTGGTCTGGATCAACAAAGCCGAAGCTATCCGGGTTGTTGTGCTTGAAAAAACCAATGTGATGGAGTCATTTCACTGACCATCCAGCTTTGAATGGAGTGTCATGACCGAACCAGTGCACGAAAACTACATCCATGCGTGTCGGTGTTCGTGCATTACTACCGCCCAGACCATAATACCAAACATTCACATGGAAAATCTTGACCACCCAAGCATACCAGTACGGGTGTCGATCATCATCATTCTCATGTGACAACACCATAATGTCAGCATGAATGTGTGGATTGATTGAGTCTTGTTCCCTCCGAAGGTCGTAAGTAGTGTAGTTGATCCATAGGACACTGTGTTCAAAAAGCTGGTTGTTGGCGAGAATGATCTGGCTCCTGTCATCATTGGAGAATTCCTGCTCATCCCCTGCATAATCAATAGTGGTAGTCAGAGTGAACGATTATGAGGCGATTCAGTGTGCGATTATGAGACGATTCAAAATGCAAAAATCGTGTGAAAATCGCCAGTTACTCTGAACACCCCACTACCAGAACAGATTCTCAACGCGATTCTCAACGCGATTCTCATGTAAATATGTTGTATGCTAAGTACCTTACAGGTGAATATGTGCAATATAGATCAAGTCCTCCCTTTGGACACACCAGTGACACGGACCACTCGAGATGCCGCAACGGACTCAAAGGCAAGTGCAAGTACAGAATCTAATTATGTTTGCATTGCAGGTAAAGAAAAAATGAGCACAAATCTGCTTGCATCACCAACGGAGGCTCGACAGCCTTACAGAACATGAATTCAATAGCTCAGATGCTGTTCTCGAGGATGGAGACTCAGTATTAACATGCTGTTCAGACCTTGACTCGGATACTAGTATGTCCATGAGCTCTGACTCAGACTCGAGTTCCCCCACCAGCAGCACCATATCCCCATCTTCTGCCTCAGACACCGATGAATTTTCAGATGACTTGTCTGTATACTCAGATCCATCCAGCTTGAGTACTGTGTCTGGGCTTGACTCAAGCACTGACTCGGACACAGATTCTGAATCTGCAGTATCTCACTCTGACTCAGGCACTGAGGCTGATGATGAGCTCGACAACAACAACATTGCTGCCAGTGCACCCACTGCGGAGGCACACCTTGGCCGGCTTGTTCATGAATTCATTCGGGACTCTTATTCACACCACTACCAGATGGCTCGCAACCAGCTTCCTCATGGCCCATCTCAAATGCGCCATGTGCTAGACATGCTGAAGCCACAACGTCCTGACAAGTTTCGTGAGAGTCTTCGAGTCTCTCCATATACCTTTGACAAAATCTGCACCGAACTCTCATCTGATCCTGTGTTCACCAACAACTCCCAGAATGAACAAATTCCCCTTGCTGACCAGCTTGCGGTTGCACTATATCGCTTCGGACATGATGGTAATGGGGCCAGCATGCAGGTAGTTGCGGATTGAGCTGGGCTTGGCAAGGGAACTGTCCACCTTATCACCCGCAGGGTCATGACAGCTGTCCTTCGCCCATCTTTCCGCAAATCTGCTGTTTGATTCCCTACTGCAGATGAAAAAGAACTTGCAAAGTCCTGGGTTGAAGCTCACTCCTGTCGTGCATGGAGGAATGGGTGGTGCCTTGTCGATGGCACCCTCATTCCTCTTTACGATCGTCCTCATTGGTACGGAGAAAGCTATTTTGACCGAAAATCAAATTATTCATTGAATGTTCAAGTATTTTAATTTTAATTTTATCCATGAATATATATGAGCTGACTATTTTAATAGGTTGTCTCGCTCCCAAATCTCCGAATCATTGATTTTAGCTATGGGCATACTGGGAGCACTCATGATGCTAGTGCTTGGCAAGAGACATTCATTGCTCAGAACCATGATGACATACTTGAAGATGGGGAATTTATTTGGGCAGATTCTGCATACCCTGTACGAGCTTGTCACATTGATTTTGTTATGCACTCGGATAGTTCTTCTTGCTAAGTCCTACAAGGACGATCGAAGTAGCAAGCGTATCAAGGCCGAGATATAATCCCGGGTTTGTGGAGAGATGAACGACGACGGTAGTCGAAGTTCGAAGGCAAAGACCTAAGACCGCAGATGAAGGGTTCAAAGGCTCAATGCGAAGTGCAAAGAGAATCGGTGGTGAGGGTCCCTAATGCAAAGGGGTTTGTCTCAGAGGAACTGGAGTTCAAGGTCTAAAACCGAGTAGATTCAAGTTAAGGAAATACAAGCGTAATTGAAGGTCTATATATACTAAGTAGGCTGGTTTAGGGCCGGTCTATCAGGGTCAAGGGTACAGGTATGAGTCAGAGATAAGAGACGGAAATATAGTACACGAGGCAGGCTAGAATCAGAGAAGTGGAATGTCATAGAACGAGATGGAACATCAAAGAAGGAGGAAGCATACGGCGATCAAAAGGAAGCAAGAGAAGGTCCGCGGATCTAGAAGAAGAGAAGCATCAAGCTTCTGTGAACGGGTGAGGTCCGGTGATGTTGTGACGGGGTGAAGATGTGATGATGTGATGGAAAAAAGGGGTGGGGCGCGCACGTTGTTGTAACAGATTTGCTGAGTAGACTAACCATGAAGCTCCAGATACAAACCTGGGTGGTAGCACCCTATAAGATGCCAGAACGGGAGGAACCTGATAATCGGGTGTTTAACAACCATGTTTCCATGGTTCGTATCCAATCTGAACATGCCATTGGCTACTTAAAGGGTCGTTCTCACTCGCTCAAAGGTATTCGTGTCAATATCCGAGATGAAGCAACTCACCAGATTGCCACATACTGGACCGTGGCCTGCATTACTTTACATGCCTTTGCTATGATGTGCGAGGCAGATGAGCTGGAGGATGATGATTATGATGCACCAACATGTGATCCATTCATTGAGGAGGGTCTCTCGTCATCTTCAGATTCAGAAGATAACTCTTTTGAAGTTGCACAAAATGGACGGCAGCAGCGTTTAAAATCAGCCAAAAGGTTTCAGGAGCAGTTGAAAGGAGCACTACTCAAATATAAAGAAAAAAGAGCTCGTCGTCATTCAGAATTCTAGTAATTGTAGTAGCTAGTTGAACTTCCACCATCAGAGTTCTCTGGTTGCGGAAGAATTGGAAGTCCATATGGATCATCATCTGAGGGGAAACCATTTGTTCGATACTGTACTTGCGAAGGGCCAGCCTGGTCAATGTAAGGCAATTGAGCCATGCGAAATTGATGCTCGAGCTCCAGCTTCCTCAATGCATACTCAGTCTTCCTCCTCTCCTTCTCTGTCTCACGTCTCTCCTTCTCCAGCTTAATCTGGGCCTTGGCTTTTGCTTTGACAACAGCTAGTGATGCTTGGCCGTGAGTGCATCAGCCCGTTTCTGTGCAGTCAGCTCTTCCTGCTCAGCCACTTCGGCATACCTGTCTAGGAATGACTTCGTCTTGGATGGTTTGGTGCTCATTGTAACCTTTAACTTCTTTGCAGGCTTGCAGTCTTCATCGGCGAGATCCTCGATCTTTGTCGAATGCTGATGTTTTGGAGGTTTCATGTCGTCACCACTAGCCACAGAGATATATCCATCATGCTCTACATCCGAAGACAATCCCACAGGCTCACTCTGCGACTCAGAGAATTCTTCGCCATCATTTGGTAACAAAATTGAAAAGTCAGCAGCTGAATCTGCATTACCAACCCCAGTAGGAATCCGACTAGGACGATTGGCAACAAGAGCACGCATCTCAAAGAACCATGGAAATTCTTCTTTAATTTGGGCTGGTGAAGTTGTCTCAGTATGGAAAATGTTGACCGAGTTAGTGGTACTTACCCCATCTTGTGGTAAAGTTGTTCACCTGACTCATGTCGATATCTTCCTCGTGCTCAATGCCAGCTCCTGTTGTTCCCATCTCCTTGACATAGACAAGTGTTTTTTGTTCTAAACTGCCAAAAGGTCAGTATGAGAACATCACAGGACCAAATGATGTCGTACATCTGCATTCGGTTTTTGATCTTTCGCACCCATGCTTGTCACAGGCCTTTTGCTTTTGGGTTGCCAAGTGCGATTTTGAATGCACTGCCATACTCCGCATGGCCATCAAACAGAACCTTGCAGAGTGCCTGGTAGTGTTCTGTTTTCTTCGCGCCTCCTCCATTTTTGGTTGATGCATTCGCACCTGGTTCAGGGTACAATCCCTTTCGGATGGTGTCATCAGATGTCACAGCGCTAACAAGGGACCATGTCAAAGTATCTGTCCAACTGACAGTTCCTGAGGTGAGTTATGTTCTATATGTTTTCTGATATATTTCATGCACTCGATATCAGGGACTTCTTCATCATCTTTCTCGTCCTCGACCTTTTCGATAGCCTCCACAGTATCTCCGACTTCGACCTTGGTACCCACTGGCTGCGCTTTTTTGCCTTTTTTGATGGGCGCTTTTTTATGAGCTTTCAGTGGAGAATCTCGCTGGATGTGTTTTCCTTTGGGTGCCATGCTGCTCGAGCGCGGAGAGGGAGCTCAGGTGTTTACTTGCAGGACAAGTATTTAATTAGATATTTGTATTTTTAAAATAAGAGAAATACAGCTGTTTACAGTTCCATAATTCGATTCAGAATTGCGTGAAGCACCTCCAGAGGCACTTTGACGATTCAACACGATTCGACGTCAAATCCAATAATCAGCATCCAAAATCGTTTTTTGAATCACTCGCTGAATTGCCTCATAATCGTGCACTCTGACTACCACTAATGCCGCAAATTCGGCCCAACAAATGGTCTTTGAGGCACGGTATGAAGTTCTGAGCATTGGATTAATAGAACTATTCGTACAATGATCATCTAAACTTACCTTAATTGCTGGATCTCCTGTGAGTTCGCTGAGCCATGCAGTGATGTCATAAGAGCTTCTTGCATATTTTGAGATATGGTAATGCAGGGCAGGAGATGTGCGCTCGCGTGGCACCTGTTGCATCGGAGGATGAGCTATTTCCTCTCATCGTTTATTGATCTTGGCGATAATGTGCTCTCGAGCTTCAAGGCGCGTCATAGTAGCAACCATAGTCTGATTTTTGGGTGTTCTTGGGTACCAGCGCTTGGCTCGTTTATGCTCCAGCTCACCCTAAAAATACAAACATGAACTTGATATTAAAACTGTTCGAGTGGAAATATACTTACTGACTGTGTGCTGTAGTTGTCCGTGGTACCGGTGCATCGGATCGTATCAGCATAATCTCCGAGTGCATGAAACTTATAAGTCAATAGATTGAGAGACTTGAATTTCGGACCAGCCCTCTCCTTTCCCTTTGTAGGTACCTGCAGCTGTTCAGCAGCCAGTGCTGCCTCTCATCATCCTCGTGCTGTGTGTTCATGAGGGAGCTCAGTGGTATGGTAGTGATTGCAAGTAGTCTTAGCAAATTTTCGGACAGACTGACCAAGTGCCATTGTAGCCATGTCAAAAAAGTCCAGTGTGTCATCCATATGCATACATAGTTTCGCATACCCATGCCACGCAGCCAGGTCAAATAGCATGTCGAGCACAATAACATTATGTTCCCTTGGCAACAGGCCCTCGAATACAGGTATCATGCACTAGAGCAAAAAATTGAGTCAAACTATGAGGTTAGTGGTAAGGCTGAATGAATTACCTGTAATAGATCCTCGAAGTCACGGGCAGTGAGTTTCTTCATGGCGGATGTATTGGTGTGAAACCGACGGATTGTCCCTCTCCCGAATGTGGGCATTGCTCGGTACCTAAAATGAGATAGCTGAGGCCTAATGCAAAACCTTAAGATCAAAAATCTTACCGCTCATTGAGTTTCTGAATTGCAGTCCCCCCAACAGCATGAAGTATTCGCATAAGATGGGTGAATAAAGCCTTCCAAGATCCTATCTCGAACTTGTGAAGTTGGTCGACCACCCATAGCTTGAACATATTGAACCCGTGCCTCTTGAATCGCTCTGAAAAAGCATTCTAAAACTCATTGTCAGTGACTTGCACAATAAAGTACATATACATAGTATACTTACACGAATCGGAACATACGATTCGTCATTGAGGATTGCTTTGACACGTGCACCATCAACCGGGACTCCAAGCTGGAAAATTAATGCCCAGGTTTCTTCAACATGTCATCGCCATGTTGCGTTATCAATGCGCTCGCATGTAACCTGATGCCTCATATCGAGCTTCATCCCCATCTTGCAAACATCTGTCTTTTTCACAAGACAGCAGGGACACGGGCACCACCCTAGGAATTTGATAGTCGCCAATAGAATCCTAGATAATACATCAACGCCTCATATTTAACGTCAGTTGTGTACTTACTTTTCAGGATAATCAGCAGAATAAGAGAAAAAACGCGGAAATACTCGCCATGTGATACCGTCAGAGCACTGGATTACTAGTCCATGCTCGTATGCTTGCATAAATTTTCCATCTAAGATCAAAGTCCATATAGCATACATCAACTCCCATTTCAGGTGGGTATGCACATCGGCCATTGTCGCCTTGCCAAATATATCCATATAAACCTCCTGTATATTCTTAGGAAGCTGAGAGGGAGAGGGAGTAAGCAAAATGTTAAAGATATATAAAGGTACATACCGTAGGAATGTAAACCAAATGATGACATGCCCAAGCCATTGGCTTTCCTCGTGTGTACTTGGACTGGTTACCAAAATACACATAAAACGGCCAAAGAGACACATCTCTGAAGTTAGCCAGGTGTGTTGCGTCCGACCAAACCATGACCGAGGCAATGACGCGCTCGAGCTCATCTCCAGGCTCATGCGGGATGGCGTTGATTTCTGTGTAAGCTTCGAGCATGGCAGGGGAGGAATAAGACTTGGAAAAAACTCTGATATCACGGTTATCAGGGGTCTTCCAGTATTGTTGGAATGGTGTCATATTAAAGGTGTTCGAAACCTCGTTTTCAAACATGCGCATGATCAGATCAGTAAGGTAGCGGTGATGAACGCCCGGAATCTTGAGCTCTGGCACATCAGCCTCCGAGTGAAACTTCTCTTTCTCTTTGGGTAACCGGATCTTGACAGTAGATTTGCGCCATCCGTACTCTTCTTGAAAAGGGTTAGCTTTATTCTTGAGGTATTCATCCAATCGTTTGAGCTTGCGCACATGATTCAAGTTGCCCAAGTCCTCCAATCTGAAAAGAGGGCCCTTAAGGAAATGCACAAGACGATCCCACTCAGCACCGGACTTCTCGTTCGTTCCAGTGTACTGCCACACCATCAAAATCCCTGCTGAAGGGTTTGTAAACGCTTCAAAAAGCTGGTCGGATGTGATTTCAGGTGAAGGAAGTCATGGATGAACACCCGAGTTAACGCGCTCCCCATCTAATGTGGGAGCATCGGTGACACCCTGCAAGGTCAAGTTGGCTTCAGGGGCTAGAGTTGGGCGCATCGGATACACACAATAAAGACCCATAGTGTCAGGTTCAGTCTGGAAAGGGACAAGTGCAGGGCGGGGATCTTCTGGCTCAGAGGAAGGTGCTGGGGATGGAGACAGTGCTTGAACATGACCGAATTGATCAGGATCATGTAGAACACGCCCTCATTTCTGCCTCTTACTGGGAGGCATGTGTGCAAGGTGCGTTGCTGATCTAGGAAGGTAATCAACAAAGTGACGAGGCATATGCACTGTGCGTCCGGAGCGTTTCGAAGTGACTGGGGGAGGTGAGGGTGGGCACGGGATATTCGATGGTCCTGCGATATTCTTGACCTTGTTAAATTTAGCGTAGTTAGTGATGTTTTAATAGATTCGTTAAAATAACTCACCTGCTCAAACATATCATGGTCAACATCCATTCCTCCATAGTCCAATTGTTCTTCGACATCTATCCCTACCTGAATTACCTCTGCACGCTCACTGTGTGCTCGCTTGGACTTTTTGCCATGAGTCTTGTCCAACTCATGTTTCTTTTTGCTGCCACGCTGTACTGAATCTACTAGTTTCAGCGATTTGTTTTTTGCGCAGCAAGCAGCATGCGCAGAGAGAGATTTTTGGGCTGGGAATTTCTTGCTGCACCCGATATAAACAGGCAAGTCCATTGGACCAGGTAGCGAAAGTGCGGAGGTCACCCTTATAAGCCAGTGACACTTAGTTCGATCAGACGTATTGGCTGCAAAGTAGATCTGATTGCGCAAGCTGAATACAGTACATAAGAATCTATAATTAAGGTAATCTGCAAAAGTAAGTCGTCTTTCAGAGATTTAGGTGAAAGAAAGAACATACCACTGGGATAAGAAGAACATACTGGGACCAGTGAGACACATCAATGGCCAATTGATAGACTCTGAGGCGCCGGTTCACCAGAGATGATGGAAATCCATCCTGTGAGACACCGAGCCACAACTCTGGGCGATAGAGATGCTTGCTTCAGTGCGGAGTTAGTAACGGCAGAGTGTGTTTTGCGCAGTCTCCAGTTCAAGGGCCATCTTCAAAGGCGGGCAATATCAGTACTAGTGCCAATCTCAAGTTTTATAAAATAAGCTTACATGGGCAATTGGATGTTGGACAGTATAGTATGCCAGAGTGAGTGCTACCCATAGGCACATGGAGTATTGCAGACTCCAGAGTTAGCAAATGCCAGTGCAAACGCAGTCCTTGGCAAACACGAAGTTGGGAGTACTGGTGATGACACCACTAAAAACAGAGTATGTGTCTGGAATTGTGCAGGAACTCGGCTGCACGCCTCCTCGCCAAGGATCTGTTCACGTGCGACCCAGCCATTGTTATCGATGAGCTTAATCCAGTCTTTGAGGATTTCAGGACTGCAAGTAGTTAGATACCTGAAATATGCGACAGAGAGGTGGTTTCAAATGAATCAGTGGCAGGCTAGTGAAAGAAACGAGATGAGACACGTACCTCATCATATCTGTTCTACCATCTATCAGTCAGAAAAAGAATCAGGTAAAGCCATACTTACGTCTTGGCAGTGGCAACTTGGGAGGTAACACATTGAAGAGGTAATCAGAAAGGCGACCAGGGTGGCGCTGCCTAAACTGGATTTCAAACTCTGTCTTAATTGGTAACTTATGGACATAATGTCCTTGACTAGTATCCCCATTTTATCAACCTTCATATCACATATTGATACACTAATTATGTTTTCGGTCAATACCTCGTCATTGTGGAACTCTGTTGTTAATGTCTTTGGTGATGTTATATTCCTAGACATTACAAACACAGTGTCTCTGAATGGTACCTACTGCTTAACCTGAATATTGACACTACTGGCATGAAGGTACTAATACTATCATGTTCCTCTTCAAGAAGCTTATTGATATTTCACAGAAAATCATTTTTCGCATTCGAGAATGGGTCGAGGAGGCTGTGGAGTCCGATGAGTCCGTGAATGATCTGAATTCACCTCAGTATGTCGCTAATGTTTTTGTTTTCAGACTTAGACTAATCATGGCAGGCCTGTCATTGCTTCCCTGTGCAACCTTCTCACCAGGTGCACAGGTAACCCTGATCCTGATCCAGTAAACCCAACTGTGCCTTGGAGTTACTATGTAACTAAAAAAAGAGCTGCTGAAGTGCCGGAAGCTTGAATGGTTTGCCCGTGCACTGTACTACATACTGTATTGTCGTTAGATCTTGTTGCTCAACTGCATCTTGTCGCATAAATCTTGCTCAATTGCCAAAATGTTCATGTGCCATCCAGTATTCTATCAAGTTAAATCTCCGATATCAATAACATCAAATAACACATAATCGCGACGCATCTTTCTTATCATACCCTTTCATCTTTCATCTTCTTACTTTTCTGTATCATGGCCCGACACCACACGGACAGCAGCAGTAGCAGCGATGAGTTGTTGTCCTCCTCCGAGGAGTCAACCGTCTCATCTGTGGATCACTTGTCTTCTTTGGGTAAGGATCAGTATTTCTGGAAATGATTTCTGATTGTGACGCGTCTTACACATCTCAGGGTCTCAAAAGGGGTCGGCTAAGCCTAAAAAGATCGAGAAAATGACTATGAAGTAAGTCATTATCGATATCTGGCTGCGTTGTTCTACTTATAGCACATATATCCTTAGAAAATCTAATAAGGCTACCAATGACAAGTAAATTGATACTTATGCGCGATTTATGCACAATCAAGACAGCACTAACTACTTTTCATTCATAGAAAAGGACCAGGACCTATTCAGCATGGGAGGGAAGAGTGCATGCACGTTGCATGCTGGATCCCTCGTGGCATCGACATGTTCGTCATTCTGAAGGATACCTTTCGTATTGCCAGGTACATAGAAGCAGAGGAGGCTGCCAAGACCTCGACCAAATCCGAGGAAGAAGATATCAAGAGAGAACGAAAAGAGGCTCTCAGTGTCGTGTAAGTACTTTGCATTGCTGTTGTTATCCAACTACTAACTAGTAACATATGTACAGGACTAAAGATGCTCAAGAGCGTCACTTGAAGACCTACCAGAGGATCCTTGTCTCTGCTCCTTACCTCCGCACTCTCATTTGAGGTCACCATAACAGGAACAAGCTAGAAACGGAGTTGAATAGCATTTTATCTGAGGTACGTCTTCTAATGAATACTAACTATCTTACAATACTTACCCTATGAAAAGATGCAGGAAATCATCGGCCAGATCCGCTCTGAGGATGCAAGCCACCTCAAACCCTTCATAGGAAACTATGCAGTTGCCCAACCTGGGGTAAAAGGCCTCGAACCTCCAATTTTTTCGGAGAACAAGAAGTCTCACGCCAGGATGGGTGTGCATCACCCACAGCTAGTGGGGATGTTGTGTCCGGTCAAGCAGGTAAACACATACCACGCTGATCCAAAGAAGTAAGTGTTTACTTGACTGACATTATGACATCTTACTGACGTCTCACAGGGTACAGGAACAACTTCAAAACAGCGAAATCAGGATGAGCACGGGTGCCTGGCCTGCGCTAGCATACCCTGGTGATCCGCCAGGTATAGATTTTGATATCGAAGATATTCAGGAAGGTTTCCTCAAGGGTCATATTCTGAAATGGGTACATTTTTATTTCTTTTATTTTGGTATTTTGTTTGATAATCTATGATATACAGGTACTTCGACACATATATACTAGTCCTTCATCCGCCGCTTATCGACAACAGAGAGCTAACTGTCACACGCTCTGGCAATGCGAAATTGCATGGCATGTACAAAGTTGAGGCTGAACACATTGCCTATGCATTTGTTCAGGTATGTACTTTGGTATCAAACTCATTGATGTCTCATTGGTATCCTAGAGTTGCTTTGGCATATCATCACATGATAAATGGCAAGAGACGGACAGAAAATACAGCTACCGCGATGCATACTACCGCACAATCAAAGCAATCCGGGAACCGTTCGATGAAGTGTGGGCCCGAGGAACTTCTGGAATGGTGGAACAAGTCAGTACAATTTTTTCTTCGAGTGTGCTTGCGATATTAATTCTACCAAGGGCGGTGTTCAGCAATAAATGGGGTGTCCCGTTGTTCGATATCAGTGACGACAATGACGACAATGACGACCCTCCAATGTGCAAAACGTGCTGCAATGGCACTCAAGGTATTTTCATTGTCTATCCTGCGACATTTCCAACTAACAAGCCCTTATCTTCAGTCTGCCGCCTCCATCTCTACCATCCCAGTTGAAGTCGAGCCTCCTCTTGATCCTGACATTTCAACAGTATATCCTTCCACACCTGCTACTTCACCACCTGCTGAGGAAGAAACCGCTTCTTTCCCGCAGCCCAAATCCATCCCTAAACCTCGTCCAGTCAAACCAACCGAGAAACTGGCTTACAAGGCCTCGTCTTCCACACCTGCCTTGGTGTTCATCCCCCCTCCAAAGGCTGCTCTTGCTCCTGTGTCCGACAAGGGCAAGAAACGAAAATCGGAGGAGTTGGATGTTGACGGTGACGTTGACGGTGACAGTGACAGCTCACTCAGCGAAGTCGAGTCTGTATCTGACAGCCCAGTTGTTGCAAAGCATGGGAGGAAGAGCCGAAAGAAGACCACTACCGCCACTACTAAGAAACGCAAAGGAAGAAAGTAATTCGTGTTCTCTGGTATGTACTTCCTCTTTTTCTGGATATTTATCTGATAGTGCAATACAACTTGTCTGACACATCATCCGCTTACTCATGTCTCCCGTCCTGAAATTCTGCTCACTGGTTGCTCTTGTACAATTTTCTGCAGTTCGCATATTCACTCTCACATTCAGATATTCACTCTCATCGCCATCTCCTCATTTGCAGTTCATTGCTGTCATGCTTGTACAATTCCCAATTTCACGCATTCACTCACATCATTGTCTCATTTGCAGTTCCTCGTCACGAAACTCCTAGATCACTCTCACGTTACCATAGATCAGTGTATAGAACATTTGTCATGTACTACAAGAATGATACATCCTGATAGTATCATACCACTGTGATAAGCTTTTATAAGGTACCAGAAATTGCTCAGGGCTGCTAAGTAATTTTCATATGTCCGTTATGACGCATGACGCATCAGCTGATGGTCAAATGAGCAAAAATCAGTTTCATGATCTGACCATCTCGGATGACCTGGGGCTGGACTGGGCTGATGTGCCATGGTGACTATGGTGAGGCTGATACCGGATGATAAGACCTGAGCATACCTTATCTATGTTTGGGACTTTTGGTGATGCTAAGGTGCTGGCGGAGTTTCAACCCATCTTGCTCTCATCTTGCATGCTGACTATCTGGCTTATCACCGTGCATGGCCTCACCCATACGTGTTGACAGGACCACTGATTCATCCAGTACATATCTCAGCAGCTTTCAAATGAGCCTTTTGATGAGGTGAAAGCACAGATGGTATGTTTGCGCATTGTACATGGACGTTTTGCCTGATCTGCCTGCATGTGGGCAAATGGTACTGCCTCACATTCATTAGTAGCTGACTTCCTCAGTCAAGCCAACAACAACGCTGACGAAGACAAGATGAAGGCTGTTGCATTGATTACATAGGTAAGGGTTTTTTCATCAAGACAGAATTTATCACTTGATGCGAATTCGGTACTGGGATCAACTTCGAAGTTCATCATCATAAACTCCAAAATGATCGCGCAAGAGTTGTTGTACAAATGTTCTCCAATCTACTCGGATCGCCCCGTTGTTCATACTAATGAATTGTATGTCTTGCAGGTTTGTGTTATGACTAGCGTTCACTCAAATGAGCAAAGGCGTAACCAAAACCACTAGGGACTCAGTCGTAGAAAAGATGTAGAACAAGATAGGATTGAGAGTGGACGTCCAAGTCTACACTGGGTGTAAATGAAGAGGTTAAGTCTAAGGAGTACTACTGACTACGACTAAGACTATATACATAACATTGGGTAGGAGATAACTTGAGTCTGAAACAAATCAACCAATGAGAAAAGAGTGGTACGATACTGCGGATGACGTGGTGATATATAGCGGTGATGTCATAGACGGAGATGAATGTGAAAGAGTAGTCCAGGCTGTGATTATG
>JABCPV010000453.1:0-20852 GCA_016584345.1 Suillus ampliporus | reverse complement strand
GAAGTACTTTTTTTTTTTTGTGACCACTGTACGTGTCAGTAGTGCTTTTCAGCTTTAAGGTGAAGGGGGTGTCGTGATAGTATCTTGTACTTGTAGTTTGTCGAATTTTTTCGTTGTCATTGTCATTGAATTCACTCCCCAGTTGTTTGTATCAGCTTCTCGGTTGAAGCCTCACGCC
This sequence comes from Suillus ampliporus, assembly GCA_016584345.1. Taxonomy (NCBI): domain Eukaryota; kingdom Fungi; phylum Basidiomycota; class Agaricomycetes; order Boletales; family Suillaceae; genus Suillus; species Suillus ampliporus. The sequence continues at coordinate 20,674 of JABCPV010000453.1, read as the reverse complement.
TGAAGTTCGAGCACTCAGTACTCAGTGCTCAGCTCCTTTGATATTCTCCACTTATATTGGCATTCAAGGGATGGTAAAACTTTCAAACAAGCATGTCTAGGATGTCCATCTGAGACAGATGCTCCAAATCCAAATTCCCTATTTCTAGACAGTGGGTTTTGTACACCTTCGCTGCAAACCGCTATTTCCGTTTTTTTTGGCTGCCCGATGCAAGATCTTGTTCTACCACCGAGATCATTCCCGCTCCACAATTTGCTCCACCATTTGATTTTGGGTTCAGTAGATATCCTCAATCATCCAAGACACAACTGCATCAATAAATTACTGGGCTCTGTACAGATCTGTACAGATCTGGACAGTGCGCCATATTGCCACTCTATTACATAGCGAGGCACGAGCGCAGGATTAGAGTATTAGAGTATCTAAAAATCTAAATCTAAAAATCTAAAAATCTAAAAAGTAGGGGAGAAGGGGGGGGGGGAGGAGGGGTGGGAGATGCATATTGCGCGTAGCACACATAGCCTCGGTAGGCATCGGTAAGATTCGGTAAGCCTCGGTAAGCCTTGCCAGCGCCAGCTGGCGACGGTTAGATTCCACAATATCCTGTAGGGGTAATGCATTAAGTCTGGTAACTACCAGTCAACTGTGTTGCATTAATGAGGCTAGTTGGCCTGATTATAATGCATTAAACCAGGCTAACTATCAGAGCTTTGTCCCTAGTAGGCCAGGCTTCCCAGTACATAGCTGTTCCTATATTCTCCGGCAACTACATATTCTTATTCTCCGGTGACTACATATTCTTATTTTCTGGCAACTAAAAATACATCGGACGATCTTTCATTGAAATGAAGCTAGGCACCAAAGAGAACAGAAGGTTCATTACACTAGAGATCAGGCAGCATGAGGTCAGGGAATTGCGTGATGTTATCCAGGGGTGCGCCTGATATAAAGCTCGAGCTTGGAGGGGGCTGGGGAAGGTAAGTGGCCCACAGCAGTCTAAAGTGCGATGCGAGCTGACGTCGAATATTTGCCTGTTTGTTGGCATATGCTACCAAGCCCTCATGTTCAGCTGTTGTCTCGCAGTTGCGTCGGTCCTGCTGCTTATCCCACCACTCTGCTTGCCAATCTAAAAACTGCAGCACCCTTCGCATTTCCTTGTGCAACAACTCTATCTCCTCCGCCCAGCGCATTGCTCTTGCTCGGGACTTGCACCATTCCACGCGAACTCCTAGCAAAAGATTTAGACGCTATTGTCAGTGACAGCTTGTAAAAAAAATCAAATAAAAACTTACCGTCCATGTCACCTCCATCACCATCTGTATCCACCCCCATCATCATCCAGATCCACGTCAGGCGACGGCGACCTTCGGTCTCTCTGCCAAAAGGGTCCACTAATGGCTTCACATCTTCGTCCTTCAGGTCTTGCAGCCGTCCTTGCCACCGTGTTTTCTTCAAAAGAGGGGCCAAAGTCTTCAGCGCCTCCCAGGCAACCCTATATCTCTTCTTGCATGTCACCTGCTGCACGTGCACACGAGCAAGTGCGTTCTGAGCACGAGTGTTGGAACCTTGACCGTGGACCCATTCCCGCTTGAAGGTGAGCATAGAGCAGTGCACATGAAGGCATTGTCAAAGCTCTTCGAGTGCATCATAGGCCTGGGCGTACCATAAATCCCATTCGTGCTCGCGAAGTCTGGAATCGCACGGTTTGCTTTTCAGACTAGATGGCAACCACAGGCTGATATCCTCCGCGTTCTCGGATGGCTGATGATGGGCGGGAACCACAGTAGAGGTCAGAATCTGTACCGTAGGCATGTACAGAACCTGCGCACTTCTCCATGTTTCAATCTTACGACGCAGCACATTTCTCATTTGCGTGAGCGTGCCTTTCTGCGTATCAGAAACGTGGAGACCCATCCCTTCGGATGCTGCTTTCACACAACGTCTGTCTCGGGTGTTAGTTGCCTTGCATCTGGTATCTAGGTACAGCTACTTACTGCTCCTCCTTGAGGTCTAACCCTAACGCGATAAGAACACTCGGGGAGATGTTGGGGTGCAGAGATAGGTCGATCCCACGAGCAAGCTCCTGTGCTTCCATCTCCACAAGTTTCAGATGGGCTGCAGCTTGCGTGATTTCTGGATAATTGATACCTCGGTAAATATAATTGAATGCTAAGATAAAAACTCACAAATTGACTTGCACTCGAGGGGATTTGTAACACATGTATCGTTTGGGTTTTCCTCCCATTTTTCCATTTCGGCTGTCCACATTGACCTATGGTCTGAGGAAATCGCAGCATTAAACTCCTGGAATGCAGCCTCATGATCGGCCTTCTCCGTTACCGCTTCCTGCATTTTATGAATGAGAGATGCGCCTAATCCCTCAATTATTAACCAAACACGAATCATGAGTCAGAATAAATAACATACCTAAGCCAACGACTTTCTTCCAGTTCCAATCGCCAAAATGATCATCTAAGGTGTCCCTACGACAGCCCGGTCCCATTGCCTTTGTACTTGATGCGACTGGATTGATATTGGACCAACCACGCTCGGGCGCCTCCCCATCTGTGCGGCCCACAAAACGCGTGAAATTAAAAGAGAACATCGTCTGACACTTGTTGATGTGTGCCAAAAGGTGGAACTTGGGGATGAAGAAGCGGATAAAAATACATAAGTAGGAAATGTGGTGCGATTTGGGTAGTGACTCCATGCGACTCCATAGGTTCTTGTGCCATTGACATGCGATGTCATAGGACACATTCAGAGCGTTGAGACCGTTATCGCGGAGCGTGGAGAAGAAAAGGTAGTCCATGTTAACGTACTTTTCTCCTTTTTGTAGGTCCCCAACACCATTCGGGCGCTTGAAATTATGTCATGCACAATCAACTGTCCCCACTCCAGTAGCTGCAAGACCCTGCGATAGCTTTGTCTCGGCCATATTCACAGTGTTGTGGTTCGAGCAAGAACTTTTCTGCGAAGGTACCTTCAGCGATATATTGTGATAGGTTAAACTGTGTCCATACCTCCTGCATCTCGGACAAATGCTCCTTGAGGTGGGTTTTGAACTTCTTCTCTTCTACGAAGTATGACCATCTCATCGAGAGGCTTGGGTCTGCTTCATCAGTAGAAATAGCTCGTCTTTTCAAGTGAAAATTGGCGTTGATAGCTATAAAAAATGAATACAGCCATCTGAGCGTGATAAGCACATAATTTGGTTCAAATATGATGAGCCTTACTGTTTGGCTTTTGGCACTTCTTTCCAGTCGGAGGGCAGGTTCTTGCCAGGTTGTGGGCAAGCCGGATAGAGGACGGCACATTCGCCCTCTTTGGTACCACTCACACCAGCTGGATCGTGACCGCGACCAAACCGTTTCAACATCTTTAGGTGTCGCCACTTGTGAACCATATGCATGAAGGGTTCATAGCGATCCTGAATAAGAAGCACTTTAGTTCATGCAAGATCAACGTAGAAAATCACAAACCTTCTTAATCAAACCAGTATTGTTGGATATACGAACCAGTGAGTGATAGAATTCGTATGCGGAGGCCTTGGACTTGAAAGAGAGAATCTGGTAATGCTGCAAGACTCGGAAAGTTGCTGTGGTCCTTGGATCTACAGTTGTCGAGGGGAACCAGCCCATGCGCAAGAGCTGCCTGGTATGCGTCTGAGATGTTTCACAGGCACAGAAGTTGATTGCTATCTCATGTATTCCATTGGTGTCGATTAGTACAAAGTCGTCGTTAAATGCCTTGCAAGGCAGAATACAGTTTTCGCCAATTGCATGCCCTAACTGAATCCTCAGACCAAGTTTCTTAAGTGACGTAGCCCGAAAAAATGAGCCTGTCCACTCCTAAAGTGAATTAGATGCTGACTCAACCACTCAGAGTGAATTCAAACAGACCTTGATGTGGTGAGTGGGGCTCCGCAAATGGTTGACGACAATGCAGTTCTGACAGTATAGCTGCATGTCACAACAGTCATTGCATCGGAACTGAGCAGGAGCAGAGACATTGCATTGGCAGCAACTATCTGAGGTGTAGTCACCTCGGCCGTCCAACCAAATGAGTTCGGCCAGATAGTAGTCACAATCGCCTAGCCACATTAGATGGGGTTATCCTGAAGGTAGAGTTAGCGAAGTAAACTAAACGATCAAGAAATACTTACAGCTGCAGTGCGTCTCCACTTAGAAGGCATTGGAGTGTCATCAGTCATGGCCACATCATCCATATACCCGAAATCTATGTCATCCCCGATGAAATTGTCACTGAAATCTTGATAAGATGCTTCAGGTTGAAGCTGGACACCGCCCGATGGTAGTGCACCTGTAATGTGACGGCGCAAAGCCTTCATACCGCCTTTACGGTGTGATGAGAAAGTCACCGAGGTGTAGATGGAAAGACTGGACTGCGGAGTATATAGATTCAAACGGGGGCATTTGCGATGGTTGTACATAGCCTGTTTGGAAGTTATTCCAAGGTCCCCAGTGGACATTGGTGGCGTCATCTGTGCCAATGAGCTAGAGCTTAGGAACACCATTATCCTGCAGGCATAGAAATAACACCCAATACCCAACACACCTTCACAATCAATGTGATCCTCAATACTATAGCTCAACGAGTCAATGGGTAAACAAACCACTACAGTTGGAGAATTGTGTATGCAATAACAGCGGATGCAAGTCTACGTAAGCTGAACCTGCTCAGATTCAGACAAATTCCCATGATACCACGGTCTCAGCTTCCCCCTGCTCAATGGCCTTCCTAACTTTTTCCTCGCCCAGGGCAACAGAATCTACTTCCTGACACAGCGCACCATTGACACCCAAAACAGCATTCAATCCGGTCTCCCTAGTGTAAAGATAAATGCACGAATATATCTAATATCTCAAAATAGTACTCACCAGCTGGAAAAGACACCAATAAAGTGGCCACGGGTGACATAGAAGAAAGGCAGGTCCTCAGCAGAGCGCTTGCCTGGAGCTGGGATATTATCATACACGCCCAAGTATTGATGGAGGAAGCATTCATCCGCCATTGCATTAGCAGCTGCCTGAAAGCCAGGACCGCCTTCGTAAAGTACAGAGACATCAGATTGTGCTGCAGTAGAGGGGGCGTTGTCGATCAATATAATTAGAGACATTGTGGAACTGAACTGACCATAGAGTTATGATACCATTGTTATATGGCGGTGAATACCAGACTATGAGGTCGCCAGAAGTCGGCGGTTTCAACAGTATTCGTTGAAATAGAAATCGGGTTGCTGCAGAACGAGCATTTAGAATTCGAAGAAGGACAGAGAGGGACACGACGTCGAAAAAAGGCATGCCAAGTAGTGAAATGGATTTCATACTCCGCCTCAAATCTGGATTAGGAAATTCCTAAGTGTTCACCGATAGAGTCGGATAGATTCACCACCTTCTCATTCAACACAACAGTCAGATATAATAGAGGTGAGTTGCGACACTTCTAGCGTTGAATATTCCAGCGATGACCTCCTCTAGCACCAATAATACAGTGCCCGTGGCGTCCATTGGTGGTGCTTCAGGTTCAAGCACTGGTATGTCAACAGCTGTATTATCGCGCCTTTTCTAATAGTTGTTTCAGATTCGCTTTCTGCACTCTTTTCGCAGTTGAACATCAGTGGCACCAGTACTGTTGCATTGACTTCCGCCCTCCATGACATTGTGCAAATGCAGTTATCGCTGCTCTTCAAGAAGTGGCCACAGCTTCTACTGGAGCTCCTGCTTTAGTGGGACCCTCCGCTCCTGCGATACCTGCTACCCCAACCAATACTGTCCCTACTGCTACTGCATTTCAGACGGCCAATACGGTTACTACTCCGGCCGCCAATATGGTCACTACTCTGGCCAATACTGCCGCACTTCCAGCGAGGACTCACCGTGGTGTGACGTACCATGTTCCTCGCCAAGATGCCTCCAGCCCTTTCTACTGGGTCAACCATGGCCATCGTATTGGCGTTTTTGCGACTTGGTAAGGATTATTTCCACCTCGAGACTTTCTTCTGATTAGCATTGCAGGCAGGGGACATCTACCCATGTAACCGGAGTGAGCCGCGCATCCTTTCCAAAGTTCACTCGGTCGCCGAGGGTATTAGATTGATCACAAAAGCCATTGACTGTGGGGAGACTGAGATTATTCCTTAAATAAGCACCGCGCAATGTGTAAATGTTTGTACCATGTATGATTGGATCTTACAATTGGCGAATCACGAATATTTTTGGCATACTCACAGATGAAAACTAGGCTACTGATCTTTGTAGTTCTGGTACAACAACTCTCCCCAGGAATGAGTTTCTGCTAACCCAGAATCTCCGTCACTAATTGTAAGACAATAGATATCTTCCACCATAGTGATGGTGTCCCTCATGCACCGACATACTTGATCTGCTGTGCGCCACTCGTCATTAACTCCGCATAGTTGCAGAATACCATCTTGCCCTTGACTGGCCCTGTCAAGGAAATCTTCGATGCTTGATATGGTGTCCTTGAGGATTTCTCTATCTCCGTGGCTTACAGGAGTGTCTGGGATGGACTTGGTGTATTTAGCTAAGACACCGATAACGAACGTTTGCGGAGATTTGATGTGCTGCATGAAGTCATCCTTGGCGAGTTTAACCACGGCAATGCAATCAGACAGCATGTGGCTGTTGGTATCAAATGGTTTTCAAACACCTCCTCGACAACAATATTAGCACTAACATTGGTTCATCGTCGTCGTCTGAATGGTTATTATCATCGTCACAGGTGTTCCTGTCTTTGCGTAACTGCCTGCGTTTCACCAAAATAGCATCATGGCGCCTAGGTCATTGATCAGAAATATTCGGGTGCTAGCTGCAAATGTCGCGTACTTTTCGTAGTGGCGATGGCGCTTGGCCCTCTCAGCTTGTAGTTTAGCTGTATGGGTTTTGTATTTAATTGGAGGCGCCATGATAGTGCTAATTGTAAGGGAAAAAGTGCGCTCACACTGTTTGGTCCCACTGGGAGGTGCTTCCATGGTGCTTCCATCATGCTTCGATTGGTCGGACCGTATTGATCACGGAGTGCATACTGAAAGCCTTACCATGGGCTCATAATGTTAAGCTGGGGACACTAGTCGTAGGTTTAACCTGAGTGTGTGGTGTGAACGATTGTCATATACCATATTCCCGGGTAAAGTTCCGGACATCCGGATCTCAGATCCGATCCAGATCCATTGGACTAATCCGTCGTCCGGTCCCCTTTCATTTCCTGTTCATATAACTCTAACCTATCGTTAACTCCTTTCGGTATTCCTGTACTCCAGTAATCCGGTTATCCTTACTTCCGCTATTCTTACTGATCCGTTTACCTATACTTCATTTCCGTCCCATGATTGGTGATCAATCCTACTTACTAATAGACTTTGCTTATACTTCGTACATAGCCTCGGACCTTGCTGATTGATGATTCCATTAGTTATCCGTTGTATATAAACTCTTGTAAATGTCCGTAGTACTTCAGTTCGAATATCAACTTAGATTCTACTCATTCCCACTCCGAACTCTAAGTCCTCCTCTGTCCAGACTTGAGTATCTTACTCTAGTCTACTCCAAGACTTAGGATTGAATCCTATAGTCTATATCTCCACCTCTGTCTTCGGACAGTCTACATCCGATAGTTTCTAGTTCAGACTATGTCCGGATTAGCCTTTACACTACTCGTCCAATATCCGGAAGCCTCACGGATCGGACCACGATACCTATCCATCTCCCTAGATGCGATACTCTAGCCTCCTGAAATAAAGGGCAATACTCGGGAAAGGGGCACAGCGTACGAGCTGAGGCTGAAGCCCTTCAGATCCGATACCCTTTGAGTACGACCTTAACAACAATTGTGTGTGCATCACACCCTCATACCTTTGTAAGATGGATAGTAAAAGATCCGTACGTAGGTTGGACCTTATGAGACGGTCGGACTTTGATAGCTGCAGATAAGTAATCCCATGTACGGTAAAGCAATATTGGACTCCACTCACCAGTGCACAAACCAATACCGTCACTATTGACATATAGTGCATTCTTCAAAAGACTGGTTCTTGAAGCTTGACCAGCGGCCGATATCACTGGGTATTTTGACCTAGTGTGTGTAGTAGGACAGCAATTCAAGCTGTGTTTGGACCATAACACAAGTTGTGAACTAAACTTGAAGTATGTGTGCGTTGGTCATATATCTATTAGCAGTGACTCAATCGGATCTGAACTTCAATGTTCGATATATTTGAACTTCGACTATGTCCAGGCTGGAGTCCAGATATTCTGTCCTTAAAGGTACGCACGGTAGGACCGTATCAATTCATTGATGATATCATTTGTAAGTTACAACATGAGTTAATGTCAACATTCATCCCGCACGCCACTGAACTTCAACATTTGATATATTTGAACTTCAACTATGTCCAGGCTGGAGTTCAGATATTCTGTCCTTTGAGAAAGGTACGCACAGTAGGACCGTATCAATTCATTGATGACATCATCTGTAAGTTACAACATGAGTAAATGTTAACGTTCATCCTGCACGCCACATCAATTTATTCCTTAGTGCATTGTTCAACATGTTCCGAGTCAGTCATCAGCGAAGATGCTGTAGTGTCTATGCCGGATATTCTGTCCTCAAAGGTATGCGTGGTAGGACCGTATTGATTCGCATCATGTGTAAGTTGTAGCTTGTCGTTCATCCCACGCACTGTCATTATTAATTGATTCCTTACATTGACTTTTCAATCATATAATGCAGTCACTGTCGTATACTGACTATCCTCCATTGTAGTCAACTGTCTGATCACATTGAGCAGAAGCCTACGATCGTTCATGGACCAACTACCTTCAATCTGGGTGACTTATTCCAGTGAAGTATTGCCTTCCTGCACTTCTGCGAATCTTTTTCCGAAGATTTGAAACTTAAAGTATTTAGCATGGGCCTACTGTGTATGTGGTTGGTTTTTCTACTGCTCTCCACTCGTACTTATTCCAGCTTCACACTGACTCAATGACGCATCAAAGGGATGAATCCATGTCCGTGTTTGATGTAAGTAAAACAGTCCTTTCGCATGCTGTTGCTAACTCTCAAGTCAAAAAGTTGTTACCCAAGAAGCCCCCTCCCCTCCGACAAATTCAAGAAGAATTCCTCCAGTCTCATTCAGAGGAATTCTTTGCGATACGGGATCTGGCTGAATGGCCATTTTTCTTCAACAGACTCTTTTCACGTTGGTTTGAACGTTGGCCCAAGCAGAAAGTGTTGTTTCCCGGTACACCATTTTTTAAATTGACTCCAAACCAAATGGCTGCAGTAGGTGCCACGGTGCGAAAACGCCGCAAGGTTTGTCTTTCACTGTCTTGTAGAAATTATATGGGTACTGATAGTGTGCTCACGTCCTCAGAATCTTGTGGCCTATTACACCTCGTCTGACAGGCGGTATCCCAGATGCCCCAAGGCCCGAAGCTGTACGTCTCATGATTATCTGCTGTGCTGTTCTCACATCATGCTTGCTACAGAAGCTCTATTAATCTTGCGATTGTCATGCAATTAGTCTAGTAGTAAGGGTGCCAACTTGCAGATCATGTAAAGAAGACATACACTCTTTGTTGCTATGTAGCCAATTCGGACATTTGAAATACTAGAATAGTACTAGAGTACGCTTCATTGCAAGAAACTAAGGCTAAATGATAGCAAATTTACTCGCTCACGAGGTCCTTGATGAGATCAGAACTAAGACGCGTGAACCTTCCCCCCTCGCCATTTTCCATTAAGCGTTAGTGCATCTAATATCAAATGTGAGTCTCAGCACCGTGTCATAACGCGTAGACTCACCGTATTTTTCATCAACTGCTAGTACGTCCAAATATCAAATCAAACGTGAGTGTTCGCACCATGTAATAACACATCTGTATAGACTCACCACGATGAGAAGATGGGTAACAGGAAGTGGACAACAGAGGAACAAGCAGCACTCCTGGAGACATTCCTCCCAGATTACCGTGAATGTATCCCCACCAAGAATTATGACCCTATATTGAAAAAAGCCTGCCTGGAGTTTTTCAATCATTGGCCAGAATGCAGCGTGGTCTTTCCAGACATCCCAGCCAATCAGGCACTGTTGGTTCAGCAAACCAAAATTCTAGCAGAAGCGGTCGATACTCGGAGACTGGTAAGCATGCTACAAAAAAAATGCGTCAAACACAGACTAAAACTCTCGCCATGTCACAGCAAATCACATGTTGGTACCACTGGAAGACCAATGTGTCACGCTTGAGCCGTACAAGCGGGACACGGGGGGTGCTCAAACTTGATGTGGTGTTGACAGGTGGGGTGACCAAAGGACATGCACCCCGAAAGATGCATGTCTATTTGCAAGAGCACTATGACAAGAAGGTTAAGATGGACGCGGACGAAGCCATTCGCATAGACAACATCACCAGCCGTGGTCCAATGCTAAACAAGTGTTTGGCTGTCACTCAGGAAAAGTTCGAGGCAGAGAGTGAGGAGGTGAAAGAGGAGGTGGAAAGGAAGTATCAGGAAGCAAAAGCGAAGTTTGCCAGAGATCGCAAGCACCTGAGGGCTGGTAAGATGCCAAAAGTCAATGAAGAGGTAAAAGTCAAGTACATACCTCCTGGTGATTGACTGGTGAGATTTCTCATTGATGTTGTCAGGGCCATTCGGGAACTAGGACCGATGCTAGACCGTGTGTTCCGTTACATATCTCACACGACCGGCGGCTGGAAGTTTTCGGTCCTCATGGCAGGGCCTGACCCAATGCAGGGTAGGATGGTGGTTTATGAGTATGTTGATTTCTGTATGTTAAACTGCTTACGTGAGCTTATAGTACCATTGAAGTTACCACATAGGCGAGCTCAAAAATGGTGTTCAGTTCAATATATTTTGCGACAAGTTTAAAGTCGTCCAGGAAGCGTTTTTGGACTTTACTAACAAAGCGCTTGGTAAGTAATGTTTTCTCAATATCAAGTTGCAACACTCACCGTGTCGTGCAGCATTTGAAGCCAGTCTTCCTGAAGACGATGATGAGGATGAGAGTGACAACGACACCGATGATAACTCGGAGATGGATGACATCTCAATCCCGACCAACACAATCAATGGCGCAGATGAAGCTCACAGTGGTGGTGGTACGGCCGTAGGTGAAATCAATGGCCCTACCTTTCACACGGATGGTTTGTATTGCATATCACCTGATTCAGAGTCACAGGAGGTGAGTAATGCATTACACGTTCATATAATCCATTACTCATGGTTCTTACCGCACATCTAGCTTCAAGGTCAGCATTCTGTATTACCCAATGATTTTGGCTCAATGGAGGCAGGCCACTTGTTAGATGAGGTGACTCAGGTGAGTAATGTTACTAATGTACGAGCTGCATGTAATGTATCCTTATTGATGTCCAGGATCAGTGTTCTGTGTTACCCCGCCAACTTGATTTCCAATATCTCGACCTCAGTTTTAATCAGCTGGGCTTAAACAACGATGCTCTGGCTTTAATGACCGTCAATGGTATTCAGTTCCAAGCGCCTGCCCTGGACTCATTCACCCCGAACTTCGTGAACACCACAGAGAATCACACCACTGGTTCTCAGAATGATGTTCCTCAGATCCAAGCGCCTCTGGACTCGTTGACCCTGAACAACCTCACCACCGGCCCTCAGTTCCAAGCCCCCTTTGAATCAATATCCGACATGCCATTGATATTGCCCCCTCCATCAACTCCCCTGCAGACCCCACATGCAACTGATGTTTGTCTGCCTGCAGTTCCCGATGAGGCAACTGGTCCAGTGGGTCCTGACTTGGATGTAGTGGTCCCTTCCCCTCCTAACCGTCGCCGACGTACAAGGACGACTCGGACGTCTGTAGTAAGCGAGGATGCGCAGCAGATGCCTCCTCCAGAAGAAACTCGCCAGCGCCGTGCGCGCAATGTTGCTTTCAATAGACACAAACTTGACAACGCCATCAGTACTTCATCTGCTCGACCACGTGTAGTGCCCAATTCCAGTGCCAAGCAGAATGATCCAAGTCAATTCAAGTTGCATAACGCACGCAACAAACGAGGACACGACAATGATGTAGGCTCAAACAAGTATGTCCAATGATTTTGTTTGTGTTCTTTACCCATAGATCTTTTTCTTACAGGAGACACAAGCAAGGGTAAATCAAGTGGTCTTAATCATGCTGATCTTACTTAATGTCTAGTGTCTGGGTTGCTCGATGATTAGTCTATATAATTGAGACTCAATAATGTAATCTTGACCGCATGTTGATATAGTTGAGGTTTAATAAAATGTCTAATGTGTTTCAAGTGCGATACATGCAAGAGAACTGTGTATTATTGTTGGGACTTGGAAAAAATTCGTGACACAGCCGGGACTTGGAAAAATTTGCATATGTGGAGATCTCCGTGTTGGACTTAGTACTTACATGCAGGCATGCTATAGGTGGCTATATGGCAAGTCCCGCACTATCACACTCAAACCGTAAAGTTTAATTCAATTCATGGCAATCAAACAACTAGAAAGAGTGTGAATAAGAATAGAATGCACTGTGGGGTAGGGGGCTGCCAGGAACAGGGCTAGCCGGGACCAGCCTGGACCAGGAATACAGCTTTTTGAAGGCCGAGAGGATGTCACCTATATTCGGCAGTACAAGGACCAAACAAAAATTTTGAGTAGTAATGCATTACAATACATCTAATGCATTACACTGCCGGTTTGGGCGAGAAGGTAATGCAGCCTCACTTAGCATCCCTCCTGCATTACTTCTCACTGATAGTTAGCCAGGTTTAATGCAATACTATGACACTATAGCCTGTAGATTCGGTTATTTCGCTAAGTTGGGTGAAAAAGGGATCCCACGTGGTTCTGTCAAGCGGAGTTTAAAGTTGCCACAACCATTGTCCCCTACTATGCCACTTACTTATCTGACCGCTTGGGAAATCTCGCGTGCTTTTCATTTTTGGAGTTCCATCCAAGATACGACTTTTGAAACCCTTGCACCCTTGCACCTCTTTTCCCCCACCATCTGTTTCCTCACATACTATTGTTGAAATTGTTGAAATATCCTCTCCCCAGTGATTATTGTAAAGTTGTAGTGAAATTCCCCTCCTGGGGTAAGCTTTACTTATTTAAATGTGAAAATAACTTGAAAAATTCAAGAAAAAATAGTGATTTTCGCTTTTCTGCTGTTTTGGACCGTGTTTTGGACGTTTTGGACCGTGGTTGGACCTCCCTTGGACCCCTGGACCCTTTGGACCCCCCCTTTGGATACTAGGTTTGTGTGGTGTGACTGTTGTTTGTTTCTGAGCCCATAATCCCATACGAGAACGGGGGAATTTGGGTATTACAAGACGAACGTGTGAGGAGTCTTGCAGGCATCTTTTGCAGTTGTCAGAGACTGTCCTGTGAGATCTCCGTGTCAAGTCCTACCTCCCTGGCTTCCTGTTTTTACAGGTGTTTGCCAGTTGCTATCAGCTTTTGCTGGGACCTCTGATAGCACTACAGTGCAGAGATTTTGGTTGGCGGGACACTTTTTGCATTGAGTCTGACTGCTAGGTGTTCTATCTGGCAGTCACTCACAGTTGCCTTCCTATCCTCTGGGATAATATCTCAGACAGCATTTTTGTTGTCTTCAGCACTGTCATACATTGATTTCCTGATACTCTCCTGACCTTGGGAGGCTTAGACTTCTTCAATCACCCACACACACCCACTTTTTTGGATTCCGACCTATGTGTGTAATCTATCTCTCATGTCTTCCTTGACTAATTTTCCTGCAGTGGTGTCTCCATCCTATCTATTGCTAGATTTTGCCTTATTGCTTGATTTCGTTGCTACATGCTGCCATGTCCGTACATCATTCAAATATATTATTTGAGTCCCACTAATTAAAGTTCTCCTCAGGCTTCCTTCAACTCCACCCAATTCCCCTCAATGAGCTCAGTCTGCTGCGCGTCAAGCTGAGAGAAATCAACGTAATCTTGGCTCGCCTCCTGCACAGCGTTTATCACAAAATGACCCTGTCCCTTTAGCACCAGATGCTGCCCAAATTGTATGTGTATTTTGATTTAAAACTTTGACCTTCACTAACATAATATCATATTCAGAATATTCCTAATATCCTAGGAAATTTAAATCATGCTCAGATCCCTGTGCAGAGATTTCCTGGAATTCCACGTCATGCAATTGAGCATCATGAGGCACATCGTCAGTGGCGTGCTCATCATCCACCACAACCACCACCTGTTCCAGGGTTTGGTTATTTTCCTCCTAGTCCACCTCCACCTCCTGCTGCCCCTGTCTATCCTCCAGGGTTTGGTGGCTATCTCCGTCCTCCTGCCCCTATCCCAGCTCCAGCTCCTGTTTATCCTGCTGCTCAAATGCCAATGTATGGTGCTGTATATTATCAGGGTGCAGTTCACCCTCAAAACATGCACAATCCCAATCCCTTTCCTTATCAGCCTGATGCTCAGAGAGTACATGTTGACCATAATGCCAATCTAATGGCAAATTTAAATCGTGCTCATGAGGAACGTCGAAGGCAAAGACGTAACAGACAAGCTCCTGCTCCCAATCCACCACCACCACCTCAACCTCCTGCTCCTTTTAATCCTCCCAATCTTCCTCAACCTCCTGCTCAATTTAATCCTCCTAATCCTCCTCAACCTCATGCTCCTCAACCTGAACATGACTATGCTCAATTTAATGTTCAGTTTCATCACCATTTTCAAAACTTGCAAAATCAGGTTGAAGACATGGAAGATCCACGTCTTCACCAAGTTAGGGAGGAAATGATGCAGTGACAAGCATAGGAGGCTCACCGTCAACAACAACTTCAGCAGGAGTTACAGCGTCAACAGGAGCATCATCATCAGCTGGAACTTCAACGTCAGCAGCAGCTTCAGCAGGAGAAGGAACTGCAGCTTCAGCAGGAGCAGCATCATCAGCTGGAACTTCAGTGTCAGCAGGAGATTTGCAATCAGTTAGAACATAATCACCAGCAGGAGTTTCAGCGTCAGCAAGAGATTCATGATCAGTTAGAACTTCATCGCCAGCAGGAGTTTCAGTGTCAGCAGGAGATTCGCGATCAGTTAGAACTTCATCGCCAGCAGGAGTTTCAGCATCAGCAGGAGCTACACCATCAGTTAGAGCTTCAGCATCAACAGGAGCTTCATCAAAGGTTGCAGCACCATGAGGCTCAAGAGATGCATAGGCAAGCACTTGATGAACAAGCCCAACAACAAGATATCTTGCATGCACAGGCAGAGGAAGCACATCGGCATAATATAGCTCAGGATGTGCAGGAGCATCATCTTCAGGCAGAGCAAGAGAGGCTTCAGCTTCAGGCATATTTGGAAGATGCTTGGCAGGACTATCATAATCCAGGATCACAGGAGCAGCATGACCAGGATGAGGAGAGAAGGAGAACTCAGGAACATTAACGTCGTCAGCAGGATAACCCAGAGGATGAGCAAAATGCCAATCAAGTACCACCACAGAACATCCCTATTCCTATTCAACCACCACTTCAGAATGTTCCTGTTCCTCCTGGAGGTCAACCATATGCAGAGCCTATCAATCATCATACCCTCGGTCCTCTCACTGTAGAGTGTCCTGACTGTCATGCCCATCACTTTGCAAGTGAAAAACTCACTGATTCCCCGGCACATTGTCTTCTTACTTGAGGGTCTTATATAAAGGACATGTAAAATGCAGTGACAACACAACTACACTTTGATAAGACGATAGTTGCCAGCTCCTCAAGTTCATGGTCAACGGATTTTCTACTTCTCGGTTGATAATGTGGTGTTTGTGGGTGGTCAAAGAGTAATTAGATTACCTATTGTTTAAAAGAAACTATACTGACTGGGTTTGTGAATTCTTAGTGATGAAGTATCTGTAAGGTATGTCTCAACCTAGTAGGTCGTGTCTCAACCTATGAAAGTCTGTTTCAACTTTGTCGTATTCCTCCTGACTCGTGTCTCTCTTCTGGTAAGAGAGAGGGTCTTAATACAAGTAAAGCTTAGTTCTGATAACAGTAAACAGTTGTTATATAGTCAACCTCTGATAGGTACTATATAATTTGAAAATAGATGTAGCTTAGTCTTACTTCAAGGCAACTCGTAGGCCTGCACTTTATCTATGTCTCACCAAGTATCACTCTTGTTCAGTGTATTAGGTGTAAAGTGGGAAGTTATTATTTCATGGGTGTAAAATGGGCTCCTTTTATACCTTTTGGGAGGCCAGATTACTAAGCATGGTTCATCACATGGATTGGTAAGAATATTCTTACAAAGCAGTCCATTTGGTGTGGTGAGTCAGCTTGTTTTACTAAGTAGTTTACAAGTACAGTGTAGTTTTACAAAGCATGACAAATCAAAGGCATCAGTCATCACATGGATTGGTAAGAATGTAATTTCAAACCAGGCCTTTTGGTGAGCTGAGTCATCCTTGTTACTAAGTAGATTATAAATACAGTTGCAAGTCTTACGAAGCATGACAAATCATCGACAAAACATGATGAGTCAAGCTGAATCCTTACAAATCAGGTTATTTTCCCAGGCACATGACATGCACATGCTTACAAACATGTTCTGACAGCTAGTGAGAAAGTCTGATGCTGAATAAGTCCTAGAAAATAGAAACAGAGAGAATGTCCTAGAAAAGAATAGAAACATAACGAATATCACAAAAGTAGAGATACATCGAAAATTGAGTCTGAGACAAAAGAGAAAAGAGTTCAAGATAATGAATCAAGGAGAAATGGTAGAGTCTCTTGGTAATAGGGTAAAGTATAGTTTATTATACCTTCCTTATCACTCCTTATATACACATGTCATGGTATGAGTTGCATACCATGCATGACACTGCGTAGCATGCAAATGAAGTCAACTGTGAATGGGTTGCCTCTTCTTGTGTTTCAAGGATGGCGGGGCTAAGATCTCAGCTGCTTTGAGGAGTGCATCATTTTCCTCATTGTTGAGGGCCCAACACATACCGTGCAGGATGTGCCATGCTCGCACTCTGAAAATATAATTAGCTATCATCTTTCCAGAGTACGAGCCCGCGACAAAGGTGATGAAGGTGGAGATGAGGGTTGAGTCTGCGGGCATGTGGTCTTGTTCAGGAATCGAGCATGAGTCACAATAGACATGAAAGACCAGCAACCTGGAGCCATAGGACTTGCGGGTGCTTTTGGCCCATGCGTGCAGCATGACCTCTTGTACCCTGGTCATGTCACTCAGAATGAGGGTGCTGGGGGTGGGTCTTGGCGTGGAACGGCGTCCACAAACGAAGCCGGTTCTTGGCTGCACAGTGAGGTCAGAGAATGGAGGGGGATTGGGGTAAGGTTAGCAGGGTAAGCTGAGCATGAGTGGGAGAAATGGTAATGTAGTGGTTGGGAGCTAAACTCAATGAGTTTTTGGCGGAAGGACTTACTAAGCTTCTGCCGCTTTGCTAAGCTCTTCTCCTTCCCTTTTGAGCTGGAGGTTTGAGCTGATGCGCTCGGTGTGACTTGGGACGAGATGTCCTTTGGGGGGAGCGTGAATTGCGACGGTGTGGGTTGTGCTCTGAGTATGGTCGGCAAGTCTTGTTGGCCTGTAAATGGGGCATCAAAGTCGACAATGAGGCTCCTGAGAGAGGGATGGATAGGAAGGGGGGGCAGAAGTAAGGAGCGAGGGGGGTATTTTCCGTGGGAGGGCTCATCGGCTGGATTGGAGGCACTGGGCACGTAGCGGGGGAGGATGGTGCATGCGGCCGATTCTGCGATGCTGTGGACACATTTGAACACACCGTTGGTTGCGCGGTTACAGCTACGGCCCTTCCACCATCCCTCAACAACTCCTCGGTTGTCTCTGTAAACCTTAAAGCAAGGTATTGGTCTGGGTGTGGGTGCACAAGTGATGGCGAGGACAAGGAATTCGAAGCCGACGGCTTCAGCCCATCCAATGTCGCGGCTGTCAGCTTTCCAGCAAGGAATGAGTTGCCAAGCTCGCCACCAGCCATTGATCCAAATTGTGATGCCCACGCCTGAGCTAGCATCAGAGAAGGCATTGGGGTCGAAGACCTCACATGGTCCTGGGATGGTTCTGCTGATGGAGGGTTGGCGTAAAGTCGAGGACCACCATCTGAGGTCAGCAGCACAATTTCGAGGTGGGGTATGTGGCATGAGAGGGTGGTCACTGAATAGAGGGAGCATGGCTTCCAGTTCCGTGAGGTAGGCTCGTCCGGTGGGAACAACAAGAGAAGTGTGTAGGAGCTTCCCAAAGAGTTTCTGGACTTCGACGAGGGGATGGTGGGGGAGGGCTTCCCAGGATGATATTGCCGCCAGATACTTCTCTTTCTTGCCTGCTGGGATTTCAACTGTGCATGTCTCGAGGTTCCACGTGAAGCCCATGAACGGGGGCTTCGAGCTGAAGGGAACATCTTTTGTGGGCTCACAGGGGGTGCCTGTTTGTGCGGAGAAGAAGTCGATATCATCCAGACAGCAAGAGAATTCTGCATCTCATGGGGAATGTGGGGAGCGTTGGGAGAGGTCGTGGATCGGGAATGTACAGTCCTTGTTGAACTCCTCAGAGCTATCGTCTGGGAGCTTGACTCCTTGGTACCACCTCCTGCCGCTGTTGGTGCGCATGCCCCTGGCATCTTGGATTCCACGAGCCCAAACTCCTCTCTGCTCATTGAACTTCTCAAGGTACTTGAGGTGGAGTCGGAAGAAGAGGTGGTTGTCAACCCACTTTGAAAGTGGGCTGACTCCTTCGCTGCAGAGCAGGTCTGCCTCTGTGTCGGCCAAGCCGCTGTACATGCCGGCTGCGGAAGAGCAGCTGAAGCAGAAGCTTGTATCAATAGCGAACTCGTTGTCGCCTGTGCGAACCACTGTACCTGGGTATTGGGAGGGATGCAGAGGTATTGTCCTGTAAGCTTCTGCCACGTCATGTGTTGCTCCCTCTGATCCGGGAGGGAGGCGCCACACCAATAAGCATATGGTGGCGAAGGTCCCATATGTGCAAGGGTAGAGATTCGAGTCGATGAACAAGTTGATAGATGGGATGGGGTGCGGTAGGGATCTCGCGACATGTGAGAGGTTCTGAATAAGCCGGAATTTTCCTGGCCTCCCTGGTTTTGGGATAAGGGAGAGGGGGGCTGTCTGGAAGGGGCCGATAAGGGCTTCGATGTCTGTAGCGGAGAGTGGGCCCAAATAACGGCCTGCTTCAAACTCACAGGAAAGGATGGTGGTGAATGCTTTGGCATGCTCAATAATGGAAGGGGTATTAGGAGGGGTATGGGTATGTGTAATGCTGGGAATGCTACCGCGAAAACCATATTGTAATGAGTGGGATATGTGGGGGTATTTAAGTATGAGGCGTGATTTGGTGAGAGCGAGAAGCCAAGTGCCAGGGTTATATGAGGTGAGGGCACTAGTTTTCCTGTCCTCGAGGACAGCCCTGAGCACCGTGATCCGTGCTCCTGCAGCCTGAGCATGTGTGGATGTGCTCTTTGCTGGTG
Organism: Suillus ampliporus; assembly: GCA_016584345.1. Taxonomy (NCBI): domain Eukaryota; kingdom Fungi; phylum Basidiomycota; class Agaricomycetes; order Boletales; family Suillaceae; genus Suillus; species Suillus ampliporus. Next base: position 1,135 of record JABCPV010000453.1, on the reverse strand, counting down.
TTGGCGCAGCCATTGGGGCATTGCCAATCATAACAAAGCTGCAGGCCTTGGGTGTTGACGAGTCGTCCCTCCACATTTCATCGGCAAAAGGTAGGAGTTTTTCTGTCCCACAAGAACTCGCTTTTGCACTTGTGGATGTTGTGGGCGAAGCGGCTGAGGCAGAGAGCGCAGGCGAAGAGGCCAACTGACGTCGCACTGTTCTGAAAAAGCTGCTTGTCCTGGGTGGGCCGCTTCTGATCCTGATGGGGGTGTTGGTGTGCAGATGGTGATGTACAAGGAGGAGGGCATCCTTGCATTTTGCGGGCTGGCGATCGCGAGCGTGAGCGAGTCATGCGATTGCTCCCACGCGGCTGGTTACAGTGAGAGGATGCTTGATCGTGGCTGGATTGGTGATGGTTCTGTGAAGTGAGTTGAAACTAGGGTAAGGGGAAGCAATCAATGGTCAAGGGCCATTGGTGGTGCAAGAGTGGTAGCATGGTAGCAAGAGACATTGGGAGCAGTGGCAGTGTTGTTGTTGTTGTTTTTTTTTTTTGGAAGCGGTAGTGTAGCGAGTAGAAGTGAGGTGGTTGTGAAAGTCAGAGTCAGCTATCGTAGTTCTGTTGGGCTGGTCAGGGAGGAAGACTGACCTCTGCAAGGGTTTCTTGGCAGACTTTATTCCAAACTTCTTCGCCCATGTTCTTCAAGAGGGTGAGGTTGAAGATGCTAATGTCGAAGGCGTTGTCGAGGATGAGGGTGTCGTGCCAGTCACGGCGGACACAGGCTGTGTATAAGAGTAGTGCTCGTTCTCTGTATGGTTCGGAGCAATAGGGGTGTGACATGATGTTCATGAAGAACATCGTGAGGGCCCGTTGGTGCTTGTCTGGCCATTTGAGCTTGTTGATGTAGAGGAGGAAGCTGTTCTTGGCGAGGTCGAACTGGCGCCATTCGAGACTGTGGTCTTGGATGGCTTTGCGAGAGGCTTTGAAGGATGCGACTGGTTTGAGGGTGACGAAGTCTTCGACTTTGGTGAGGCCGAAGGTGTCGTCTGCGCTGGTCTTGGCGTTGTCAGCTGTCTCTCTGCATCCGTCTGGGCTGAAGTACCAGAGTTTGACGTACTCAAAGGACTTGAGCTTGTGGATAGCGAATTGGGAGGGAT
>JABCPV010000452.1:0-20914 GCA_016584345.1 Suillus ampliporus | reverse complement strand
GGTTAAGTCCAGTGGAGCGGACCTATCCAGAGATCAGGACCGGCGGTCTGGAGGAAGCACACTACCAGAAAGAGTTTGCAGGTATCGGAGATCTGGGATATGACACTACAAAGCCTAAGAAGAAAAAAGGTAGTGCATATATGCACCTTTATGTCACCACTGATGACCTTCTTGTTGGAGCAGTCACGGTGTCATCCAAATGCTCTGAAGCTCCTCCAACAGAACCTAAGCCAATCAATGCTGTGGAACCTGCTCGTGAAGTGACATACAACGTTCTCATCCTGCCATATGCCGAAATCAAGAAGGATGATATAAAAAAATGGAGTGGTACCAGCACCATATTGACCCTTCATCTTGATGAACCCTTCGATACTTTCAAAGCCCAGATTCTCTGCAAGATCAACAAAGAAACATCTCCTGCTACTCTTTCCTTTGATAACTACAAAGCTTTTTTTTCAATCATCCGAATTTCACCAAAGCCAACCTCACTGTCTGATGAAGATGACTACAAGGAACTCATGAAGTGTCTGATGAAGATCAAGGAACCAATTGTAACAATATATGCTCAAGAACTCTCTGACCTCAAAAAGGTATGTGTCGCAATGAGTTTTTCACGATCTAACTTTGTGGCAGCATAAGGACCAAGCATCTGACAAGGAGAATGGAAGTAGTGATGATGATAGCAGTGATGAAGAGCAGAGAAGGAAGAGGAAGAAGAAGAAGACTCAGAAAACAAAGGCATGTTGAATTTTGTGAAAACTGCAAGAATGCTTCATCATCCACCAAAATTTTCAGGCACCAAAGGCATCTGATATCAACAATGAGATGAAACCGGTGAATCGGAATATCACAAAGTTGACAGATCATTGGGTATGTCACAAGAAGCCAGGTTGTCCTAGTGAATATTGCTTCATGAATCCTGGAGATGGCGGCTCCCACATCCCACTCTTGTTTCCATTGCTTGATTGTTGGGCATCGGCAATGGTATGCTCAGTTTTTCCATTAGAACTATTGTTATCACACTCAACTATTCCTAGGGAAAAGGCCCTGAGTATGCGACACTTGAAATGCCTCTGAATCATTCCCACTTCAGTATGGTACCAATCGAGTTACTTGGTTGTCAATCACTATTAGCAGCCCGTCATCAACAACAGGCCGATGAGCAAGTGAAGAAGCTGGCAGTAACACCTCCTGTCCCTACATCCAGTGGGCCTATCATCAATGTCAATTTCCCTCCTGAGCTGTTCCAAGCTATTTGAGGCCTTTCTGCACCCATGGCACCTCAGTTTCCATTGCCAAATATTGCCCCTGCTATGCATTCTGCTCTGTCATTGCTATCTCCTGCACAACTTATTTCTCCGGGACCTCAAATGACTCTCATTGACTTCTGCTCGATGTATGAGATTTCCGATACACTCCAGAAAAAACTCCTTGAACATGGTTTCAATTCTTTGCACTCTCTTTGCCATGTCACCATTTATGACTTGCAGAAGGTTGGCCTGCTTTGTGGGGAACTCGCAGAACTGAAAGATGCTATCTCATGATGGTGTGGGGAGTAACCAAATATGCATGTTTCATTATTGTTCAATTGTAATGCTGTTCCTCACTGCATATCAATCATGCTGTAACACTATACTGTAAAACTCTGGCCTAGAAATAACCTGAATGACGAATGTAGCCATGAGCATCCTCCACTGTTATGATATCCAATGCCTCTCGTAAGTCATACAAGATACCATCATTATCAGCAGTGGCTGAAACCAAGTTATTGTTGCGATGAATCCATGCTTTGAGCTTCAAGAATACCTTCTCAATGGGGTTGAGATCTGGGGAGTAGGGAGGCAAGAAAATAATTCGGACACCTAGTACCAAGCTCAGGTTAGAATGGTGTATATTCACAAAGCCTTGCATCAATACACCAAATCTATCTGTGAGTTCCTGAACCTCTTCGCCATGATGAATTCGGGCATTGTCCATCACTAGGACACTGTTCCTGCCTGGGTAAGCTTCACAGTGAGGTAGCTATAACCAAAAAGTGTAATGGACAAAAACATGACAGCCAAATTTATGACAGAGTGTTCAAGATAATGAAGATAGCCCACTCATCACAGGGATCCTTCAACCACATGTCCAGCAATGACTCCATCGATTGTTAGGGCAGCAGTGATTGTGAAACATCGTCCACGCACAAATGGACCTCTCATAGATGCCCAGCAACTCCTCTTTGTTCGACCTCATCTCCAAAACTGGGTTCGCTCATCCTTTGAGGTCTTGTCAATGAATACAAGCTCATGAGGCATGTACTGAGCCATTTGTCATTTGAAATCTGCCCGAAGGTCTTCATTCCTCTCACTCACAATCTTCCAGAGCTTTTCAATGAGACTCCAGCACATTCAAGCTCCCGGTGAATGGTTGTGTAGTGCATAGCAACAAAACGGTTACGTTTCATGAGAGCTGTAAGTTCATTGAGGAACCAGTCAGGATGATGATGAACGAGCTCAAGAAGATACTGTAAGTCTTCGAAGTTGAGAGTCCATGGACGACAAAGATATTCACTTCTGGGCTTGACAACATTGCCAGTCTCATCATGGAGCTTCTTGATGCGATAAAAGGTATGACACGAGAATCCTACACAGTCCAAGATCTCATGGAGCTGAAGTATGCCCTGCTCATGAAGATGGATAGCTGCAAGCTTGAGGTCAGCAGAGATTTTCCTGTTGCCCATGGACGAAAGCTTAAAGTTTATAGCAGTGTTATGTAAAGTTTCATTAAGTTCTTTTTCAGTGCTCATTGTTGTTATACATTTTCAATTTGTGCCAGTGCCATTATATCTGCACACAGCTGTAACCTGTGTTCTGTAGAAAGAAGGGTGTTGCAGCTCAACATTGTTTCTTTAAGGGTGATATGTCCACACTTCACACTCATATCACAAGGTAAGTGCTCTGTCTTGTTACTGACTAGTACTATCACTGATGGACACATAGAAATACAGACCACTTCAGTATTTATGAAACACACTGCAAGACTTTACAAATCTCTATGAATGCGCAAGCATGTCCAAAGCCTGATGGAACTCTCGAGTGGTATGTTTCCACATTAACTGAATTTATCTACTTGCTAATGATGTGATTCAGTCAAGGAAGTCTTGATGGTGTCATATTTCATCAGCATCTGACACCTGTTTTCACTACCAGTGGTCTTCTTGACTATATTGTTGAGCTGGTTGTGTGTGAAGACAAGATAAATCAAATGTTTGTCATTCAAATAACACATGACTAACCAAATCATACAGGCATTCCAACTGGTGGACAAGGGACCCTTTCGTCACCTGCTGACATATGTCCAACCAACTTTGTCTGACAAGGATATTCCACACCAAAAGGCCCTTCATGAGGAAATCATCAAGAAAGCCAAAGCTACTGAAGTGTGTGTCAAGGAAATTCTCAAGGTATGTATTTATGTACTTCTATTATCTCACGAGCACTGAGTCCTTATGTTGTGGTGCAGGATATACCTGGCAAAGTCTCATTTACCTTTGACACTTGGACTTCTGACCCAGGTGACCCTTTTCTTTCAGTAACTGGCCATTATATACATGTGCCACCTGAATGTTCTAATGACTGGAAGCTCCAAACTGAACAACTTGCCTTTGCTCCAATGGAAGGATGCCATTCAGGAGCCAATATGGCCAACCTGCTTGTGTACACTGTTGACCACTATGTTTTCCATTAAAAGGTAAGTATTAGTCTATATACTAGTAGGTGAATACTTAATAATGTTTAGGTCGGTTGGTATATGTGTGATAATGCTGCCAGTAATGACACATGTCTCATGGTGTTCACCAACATGCTCAATGCCAACAAGAAGTCTGGTGCACCGAAGTGGAATCCAGTAGAAGGTCACATCAGGTATGATTTTTACCTTGTCGTTTTGTGTGTTCACCACTCACCCAATGTCAGATGCATGGAACACACTATCAACCTTGCTGCTGGACATTTTCTCATGGGCGTCTCACCAACATCCAGTCTCAAACTTCTGAAGAAAATTAAGATGGCATTGAAATACTCGGAACTAGAGGGCAAGGCTATAGATTTTGATGCCTTAGATGCTAGCTTGGAGGGGATTGATTACGAGGGAGCAGATGAATGCAAGGATGACAATGATGAGGATGTGTTATAACCAACGTCCCTTAACCTAACTAGTAGGTGTCTGGAGATCGGACCACACCACAGGACTCATCTGATGATGGATAAATGAGGATGTATTTGAGAGGGAACGTCTAGGTCTACTATCAAGTAAGAATGAAGAGGTTAAGTCTAAGGAGTACTACTGACTACTACCTAGACTATATACTATATTTGGGTCGGAGATATCTGAGTATGAAAGGTGATGATATATCTATAGAGGGTCATAACATTGCACCTAGGGTAAAGGGTTCTTTATCAACCAATCAACTAAGAGAAAGGGTCTTTATAGGGGTTAGGAGTATCGGAGATTTAAGCAGGATCTCAGGGTGTTGCTTCTAGACAGATATGAAAAGGGTGAGAGAGTTCTGTGACAAGAAGTCTCGAGCAGTGATTAAAGAAGTTCAGGGATGTCGGAGATTAAGGATCTCAATGAGAGATGTGATCTGAAGATGTATCGGGATCGATCGTATCTAGGGTACTCCAGGGTCTTCAGTAATGAGTATGCTTCTCTATGAGTGGCGCTTCTGTGATAGGGTTTGGTAGGGTTCAGCTGTGACTGTGCAACAGGTTCCAATGTAAGAGGTTTCGGTGAATGACAGAGGTGCTTCCTTAACATGTCATATGTGAGCAGTGTAGGTGTGCGTGTATAATGAGGTGATGACTTATGAGAGACGGCTTGTAAGGGACTCTCGGTTGTGGTTCGATGATAGAGGCATGCAGATGCTTATCATGTAGCTAGTTGCCTAATCGTAGGACTTCTAGGAATGTGATGAGTGTTGGGTGTCTAGGGTTATGGGTATGGATGGATGATGTCGATGTAGTATAGATGTGAATTGAAGATAGTGATCGTTAATCAGTTATCCATCTTATCTTATCAGGGATCTTATCTTATCTAATCTTATCGGATAGGTGACTTAGGGTTTCAAGATCGAATTTTAGGTGCAGTAGGGAGCATTCATGACAGGATGACAACTTTGGAGTTGGTGATTCAATTGGAAAGGCTCTTGCACTTGTGAAGCAGGTTTGTCAACTTCCATCTGGCGACTTTTACATTCTACTAACTATTGATTATAGATCCATGCATCACCTCAGGCCCATACATTCTTTGCCCAGTCATGTAAGCAGGCGGATGTCCCTGTCCTAGAGCTTACACAGTGGATATGAACTCGGTGGGCTTCCATGCACAGTTTCATCACACAGATGTTGTTGCTTCAGAAGGTACATCTCTCATACAGTGGCTCAAAAAGTGTCCCAATGTTTGTGCATTTTCGAGTCATTAGAGAATAGCAAGTCAGGACCTACTTGGTCAATAATACTATAGGGACATGTCTGTAAGTGCTGCATCAGAGCTTGAATCTGAGAATGTAGTGTGAGAAATGGAGCCAATATGGATATGATATAGTAATTCTAATCTTATGACTCATTGGGACACTTTTTTGACTTTGTGTTAAAATCACAAAATCAGATCATTCATGCCTAATATTATTAAATAAAATGGTGTCATAATATTAATATGGTTTTATTTTAACATCATTTGAATATATAAACCCAAACAAGATCATGAAATTCAACATAATCATCATGAAGCCTATCTCCTCTGCTTAAAAGGATAATATCCTTGTTTTTTGTACTTCTAGTTTTTCTATTGGGGAAATTGCTTCCAAAACTTGTCTTGGCAAGTCTACTATTGCCAAGGTCATAAACAAGGACATACCAAATAAATAAAATACTAAAATGGGATGTCCTTTCAAGCTTATCCCATAGAACAAAAGAGCTATTGTTCATCAAATTCTATCTGGCAAGGCTTTGAATGCTGTCCAAGCCACCAAGTTCATCAATTATATTATCTCCACTCCTGTCTCCACTCAAACAGTCAGATACACCCTTAAGGCAGCCAATCTTAAGGCTGTAACCAAGAAGAAAAAGCCTCTTCTCTCAGTAGCTCATAGGAAGAGAAGACTGGCCTTTGCTTTAAAGCACCAACATTGAACTGTGGAAGACTGGAAGAAGTTTATCTGGGTAGATGACACAAAAATCAATAGAATGGAGTCAGATGGACAAGAATATGTGTGGAAAAAGGCAGGTGAACCATTAGAAGAAAGAGAAGTTAAAGATATACTAAAGTTTGGAGGAGGAAGTATGATGGTGTGGGGCTGTATGGGGTGAATGGAGTGGGGATTCTTTGTGAGGTGGAGGGATGGATGAATGCAGAGCAGTATATCTCCATTCTAAAGGAGTGTCTGCTCAAAAGCATACAGGAGTCAGGAATTGATGAAGAAGACATTATCTTTCAATAAGATAATGATTCCAAGCATACCTCAAAGCTAGCTACAAAATGGTTTTAAGACCATAATATCAACATTATATCATGACCAGCACAGTCTCCAGATCTTAATCCCATTGAACATGACATAAAAGACTACTTGCTGCCTATCAAGATCCTCCAAAGGGGCTATTTGAATTATGGAAGAGAGTTGCAGCAGAGTGGAAAAATATTGCAAAAGAGGAGTGTCAGAAATTGATAGAAAGTATGCCTAGGAGGGTAGCAGCAGTTATTAAAGCTAATAGGGGCAACACAAAGTATTAGAATAATAGAATGGTGTTGGTTAAATACAAAGTCAAAAAAGTGTCCCAATGAGTCATAAGATTAGAATTACTATGTCATACCCATATTGGCTCCGTTTCTCACGCTACTTATCTCAGATTCAAGCTCCGATTTAGTACTTCCAGACATGTCCCTATAGTATTATTGATCAGGTAGGTCCTGACTTGCTATTCTCTAGTTACTTGAAAATGCACAAACATTGGGACACTTTTTTGAGCCACTGTATGTTGCACATCTATGAGCTCATTGTTCTTTATAGGGTGTTAATCTTTTTGTCAAGCTTGCAGATGATAGCAAGGATGTCCCTAGCCTCAAAGGCAAATGTTATGCAGACTTTCGCCTCGATAAAAAGGACTGGAAGAAAATGAAATTGGTGCATGAAGTTCTTCAGGCATGTGTATCTAGTTCTACTAGCTGTACTTATTCATTTATTTGTGCACTAACCTCTCCACAGAAACCAGCAAGCACCATGCAAACCTTTTCCAGTTCTTGTGATCCTTCCATCTGGCACACAATTCCTGTCCTTGAGTTTTTGCAGAAGTCCTGGGAAAATATGGCAGCCCTTCCTCGATTTTCACAAGTCCACAACACTATTCACAAGGGATTGAACAATCACTGCGTTTAACGCATGATTTGACAAAGCTGCACAAATCCACCAAAATAAACCTAGTTTACCTTAGTCATAGCCCTCGACAACGTGGCTTCAATGCTGCTTGATCTCTATACAGCTATCCTCGAATAGACGATCAGCGCCAACCCATTCACACCCCATGACTAGACGACTGTATCAAACTGTAACTACATGTGACAACCCCCGGAATATATAGCGAGTTTGACTCACTATCTGTGAGATATTTGTGCCATATGACCACCTGAAAATTACTGATAAGATCAGATATATGGAGAGGGCGTTAAATGCCAGGGCTGAGGGTTTTGTCGCAAATATTTGCCCAAGTCCGTTCGGTTTGTTGACTGACTTGTTCTTTGACTACCACCACATCAATGAAGACTCGGAAAACCTGAACATGGCCAGAAATGAGGTGAGGACCATTTTTTGACATGGGGTTTCGGTTACTGATCATAATTTGACATTAACTTACTAGGCTGTCAATAAAAGTACTCTATCCAATCGTCATGAGGTGCCATGCAAATGTAATGTGTGCCTTGCAAAGGATCCAAATGGCCAACTGGTATCGACGGCAACCTTTCAACAACACCAGCGTGACCAGAGCATCAACCGATCTGCTCTGGCTCAGTGTGCATGCGGGGGATCAGCTCGAGGAGCAACTCGTGCTCTTGTTAGAGCTCCTATATTTCTACAGGGGCGTGGTACCTCATCGCAGATTGCACTGCCCACCCTGAACCGCCCACTGCAGCCCGTCACTATGGCTACTCCTGCGCAACAAGTGCCGGTGACCGTTACATCGTCTCAAGTGCAAAGTCTCCCTCAGGATCATGTGTAAGTTACTCCATTCAATGACAAGTTAATATCTAAAGCTCATTTATTGTAGCAACATGTACAATGATGATTTTGCTATGGACATTGACTTTCCCATCTCGCAACCTCCATCAGTTGCGGGCTCCCAACCTATCTCGACGCCGCCACTTGAACAGCCTCAAACCAGTCCTAGTCAGCAAAGGAGGCACAGGCAGAAGTTGACTACCAAACCTGCTGCGAGCCTCGATGCCAAGACTGGGTTTGTTGCCGCACGTTGTGGGTACAACAAACAGAGTAGAGGGATAGTACAAACTACTCCAAAGTTGGGTCTTTGCTACCTGCTGCCTCACTTGAGTGACAAGCACGTTCGACCCTATAGGGGATTGCTACTGGGAAGTAGTCTCTGTCTATAACGACCCGATAGGATGAAGATCCGCAAAAGTGGATGAAAAGCGGATGAAGCGGATGAACGTACGGATGCATCGGATGGTGGACTGGACCTGTGGATGCACGTAGGATGCGATTCAAACTCAAAGGAAAGTCATAAAATGTTGGATTGATAGTGGGTATAGGTCACAACGATATACTGGTAAAGAGAAGGAAAAGCGGGAGAGGTAACCTGGTAAGTTTTCCGAAACTCTCTACAGTTATAGGGTAGAGTATTTTCTTGTACAGACAGCGAGTCTAGACTGTGCCATAAGAAAACCGAAAAACAGTGGAGTGTGAGAGGATATGTCTGTGTTCAGTCAGTAACAGGAAAATGAGTGTAACTACGTACCAATGAGGTCGAATGGATATGGACAGGATGGATGTGGCGGATGTGCGAGCTATAGGAAGAGATCCGAAGGTATCTGCAGGTCATCCGAAAAGCGGATGTGCATCGGATGGGTCGGATGAGGGTCGGATGGGACTCGGATGGGGCGGATGAGAGTCGGATAGATGTATGATACGTTGGAAAATAGATGGATACGAGCCCAGCGTAGGAATGCTCCCTACAACGTGATGCTATGGGTCCAACCTCTATGGCGCATGAAGAAACTGAGTGGCATCGGGATCTTGGCTTTTATGATGATCCGAGCAACTTTGATGACTTACACAATGACCCGCTGTGGGGAACATACCCACTGTAGGCCTGTATCCCGTGAATATCGAGGACTCTACAGGTGACTATCCATATATCCTGCCCTTTGTATGACACCTGTCTGTCACCCGTGCGTTCCATGCGTTCCATGCGTTCCATGCATCATACGTCCGTCGCCTGTCCGCATCTTCCCGCGCCCATCTGCATCATCTGTATCGTCCGCATCATCCGCATCATCCGCATCTTCCCGCGCCCGTCCGCATCATCCATATCGTCCGCATCGTCCACATCATCCGCATCTTCCCGTGCTTGTCCACTTGTCCATCTGCTTGCCCGATCCATCTGTCCATGTCCGTCTATCCTCATTGGTAAGTTTTCCGATCACCTGTCACTATTTTCTTAAAGATCCCATCGTATTACGTACCCTTTCTGCTACTCGGACCCAGATGCTTGTAGAGCGCTCCAAAACGCGGTACCTGTCTGCCAGGGCACTCCAGATCGCTCTCCCTACATATAGACATGAAAAACATGTAGAATAGGATCGATCCAGACCTGCACTTTATTTCCCACTTTGTTTTCCTCTTAGAAGGATTTGCTATTCCACTATTTTGCCAATGAACACTCCTTGACTTGCTCTGTAACATCCACATCGCCCATATCGTCCACATCATCCGCATCTTCCCACGCCCATCCGCATCGTCCGTGTCTTCCCGCGCCCGTCCGCATCATCCACATCTTCCTGCGCTCATCCGCACTTTCTCGCATCTACAAATCCTCCATCCTATCTACGATAGGATTGACTCGGGTTGTTAGACAGAGTCTAGTTTGTGTTTCTCCTCGCATTTATTGAGGATCGCTGCCCAGTAGCAATCCCCTTGGGACGAGTACAAACCTCGCACCCTAGGAACTTATTGACTATAGTAAGCATCATATTTTCCTCACCCACACCGCTTGCACACACATCACCTATCGCAAGTGAAGACGAGGATGAGCTGTCTACTACTACACCTCCTCTCACTCCAGTTCATGCTCACGAAGTGCGAGAAATGTCTCATAGCCAAGAGTTCCCTACATCATACCCACCTCCTCGACCATTACGTGATATCTACCAAGGGTGTCATAAGATATGGTGGGCACGTGTCATTATCACTCTCGTTGCGTTCCTGCACACAAAGCATCGGCTGTCATTCCGTGGTTGTTCCCTGCTCCTTTTTTGTCTAAACACAATCTTCATGACTTTGGCTCTCCTTCTGAGCACCCAAAATCTTCCATTGACACTTAATACTGTTATTCACAGGCTCGATCTTGGTGATCGGTTTATGATTCACCCAGTTTGCAAGAACTGCCATCGGATTTTCTCTACTGATATTCCTATTGACTCATCATGTCCAGATTGCAAGACCAAACTATTTAAACCTGTCTCCGACGGCATCTTCCAACGGATAACAGATCGCCGACCAAAATGCCCACCTCCGGTCTGCGCTGCACCCATACACCTACCCTCGTCACTTCTAGTCGACTTTCTCGCACGTGCGGAAATCGAGAAGGCATGCGATTCATGGAAACAACAAGCTCGTGTTCCTGGCAAGATAAATGATATTTCTGAAGGGCGTATTTGGTCCTCTCTCAAAGACAAGGAAGGAAACCTTTTTTTCTCCAAGGACTCGGCATCTGAGGAGCTGCATCTCAGAATAACTCTTAGCCTTGATTGGTGAGTGACCTCCTGTTTTCGATGTAGACTTCTCAGCAATATTGGATATAGGTTCACTTGCAAAACGAGTGTTTATGGCCCCAGTCACTCATCTGGTGTCATGTCAATGTGTGTTTCTAACCTTCCTCGTGCACTCAGGTATGTATCGAATAGCCATCTTCAACATCTGCTCAATTTCTACTATGAGACAGGTACCGTGCTGAAAACCTACTTGTGGGGTTTATGACTCCCAGGCCCACGGAACCATCAGGAGCGCAGCTCCAGAATTATATGAAATTAATTGTTGACGATCTTTTGAACTTGTACGACAACGGAGTGGTGTACTATACACCAGCATATCCCCAAGGTATACCTTCATATATCATCCCACATCGTCTCACTAAAGCATTGTTCTAGGTCGCCGTGTTCGTGTGGCATTACTAGCTGTTGTTTGTGATCATCCTGCCATGTATAAAATGGGCGGCTTTGCAGATCACAGTCACAATGAGGCACCGTGCAACAAATGTCACGTTGATCAGGCGTCAATTTTTTCAGACGAATCTCTTCAAAATAGTACGACTTTCTTATCTAATCCTGACGCGTTTCTTATAACTTTTTTGATTCAGAGTTTCCTCCTTGAACGAGCGCGGATCACCGCCAGGATTGTTTTAAAGAACGTTCCTTAGAAACGGATGAAGAGTGTGATGATTTCTTCAAGAAGCATGGCGCACGATGGACTGAACTTGCCTGACTTCCGTACTTTGACCTTGTGCGCTGTATGATCATCGACCCCATGCACAACCTATTTCTTGGTTTGTTTTTAACGTCATATAGGGTTGTTCTGATGCATTCAAATGAATTTCTAGGGATTGTGAAAACTCTATGGTACAATCAATGGATTCAGACTTCGGCACTATGTAAATCCACTGATAAGAGGGCACGAGAGCTAGATGTCATACATAGGTTCCTGGCAATGGTATGTACTTCCTTAACCTGCGCTTCAATGACCTCATCACAGAGTTAGTTTGAGGTCTCTCTCTGGGCTGGTAAACTGCCCTCTCGAGTAGGTGAGCCTGCAGGTGGTTCCCTGTCAGCGGATGAGTACAAACTCGCAGCCACGTATACCTGGCCAATTATCGTGAGTTCTGTTCACTTTCAAGCTAATGTCTTATGGGTTTGTTTTTGGAAGATTCTGATCGTCTGGGAAACGTACCTGGTGGAAGCAACGGAGGACTATAACAATGCGAAGAAACGATTTCCAAAGGCTCAGGAGGCACACAACAAGAAGCTTGATGAGTGGAAAGCTCGGAAAGCTGGTGCAAGCTCCATGCACACTTCGAAGAAACGGAAGGTTGATGCCGAGCCGAAGCCACCAAAAGACCCCCATCCACACTTGCACCCTGATGAACCTATCAACCTCCTTCGCCTTTCAACAGCACTGAAGATCTTTTGCGGAAGTTCCATCAGCGAGGACCTTCTCCCACGAGCATCAACCCTTTTCCAAGACTTCCTGTTCGAATATCAACAAGTACGTCCACTTTCCTACCCATCCAATATACACTCAGATCAAACTACCATACAGCTTTATGGTGCTAAGGCTATGAAGCCAAACTTCCACTGGGCCGTCCATCTCGAGGAGCAGATTCGAGACTTCGGCCCTGTCTACAATTTTTGGACGTTTCTCTCCGAACAACTCAATAAGCTTCTCAAAAGCTCTAACTTGAACAACTGGACGACAGGTGGTCAATTAGAAATTTCGATGATGCGGGAGTTTTTACGTGGGATGCACATGGAAGCCTTGGTACGTCAAATGGAGTTTATGAGAGCTTTAGCTGAGAAACGTGTTTCCAGGCTCATATGGTCATCAATAAATCACAAATCGCAGTTGAGAAGACGATTTTTGAGCAGATCCTTGGCAAGGGAGATGAGGCTGTTGGCACGGTACAAGATGTTGTGACGGAAGACGTTGCGATGGAGAGAGAAATTATTAATGACGGTATGTTGCATTCAATTCAGTTAATGGACCCTAGTAACCTGCTTGCAGAACTACAAAGCCTTCTCCGTGTTCAATGTGGACCACCTGCATCAACCATGCAGGAGAAACTCTCTGATCTGGCTCGTCTCACATTGCTAAGAGCCTACAATGCAACACATCCACAGGTTCACTTTATTCTCGATTGTGACCCTCCTCCACAGACTGTTCCTCTGCATGACTATGCAGTCTTCTATTGTTATGGACTCCTTGATGGTCGCTGCATCACACCAGCATCTCAAAGCAAGTGTGCATCTGCAGGGTCATCTCTCGTCAAGGTTGATTTTGATGGACAATCGTGGTATGGTGAGATTGTGAATATCTTACAACACCCGCAGCATGGTGTGCCTGGTACAGTGACCGAAACCTTACTTGCAGAGTTTTGCTGGATGAAAGAAGTCCCGCTTTCTCCTGTTAACGACGATCCATGGAGTGACTTGCAAGTATCTGCTTGTTCACCTCATCCAATACACTAACTTGTCATTTTCAGCCCAGAACTAGACATTGTTTGTTTCACAATCAATGAATATTGGCAGCCTAACGACTGACGTTGTCCACCTATCATTCTGCCTTTTGATTGGATCGTTTGTCAGATTGCGAGAGGCGTTGTCGAGTCGACTAATCCCCACATGTGGATAACGACATCACTTGATCGTGTCTGTGGATTTTCACTCAATATCTGCAGATGTTTTGATGTCTAATAATATACACAGCATCTGTCATAGAGCGAGTCCGTGAGCTCTCAGTCTATAGTCCGAGTCTATCGATCCTGCATTTGAAGGTGCACGTCCAGCCAAGTCCCAAGAAATGTTACCTCGTGCAATAACTATGCTAGTGCCCCACTCGTCATGTCTGCTTGTTCACCATCGCTTCCCTCCGAATCAATACCTCGCACCTCTGAGTCATCAGCAGCTCCATCCCTATCACCCACATGGTCACCCTCACTCGTGCCGTTGTCCTCCTCAGCTCCCATTTCGACATCCCCTTCAGCTTCAGGACCCTCACCTCCAGCATTACAATCACCTCCAGCTTCGAAGCCAGTTGGATTCCCATATTTTGCCCAGTCCTTCAGCCGTTCTTCGAGAAGACGTTCCTTGCATGCATCATCTAGCCAATCAAAATTGATGCCAAAGTTGTATGGTGAGACTTTCGGAATGTCGGCATCTGTGGAGCATCAGCCAGAACCTCTCACTCGGATCGAGAACTTCTCGCGTTCCTTGGCACTCTTGCCTGTCCACCAGATATTGCATAAGTTGTCAAATACTTTACTTTGCTAGCAAACTACTAAGTTGAATCATAAAAAAAATCAAGTTCGAAACATACCGCAGCACTCCTCCATTGTGGGTGGATGACTTCGAGCAGTTTCAGGTGCGATGTTGGTGTCTCAGGACCAAATCCTGCTAAGGTTGCCATTCGACACTTCCAGCCATCGTACGTATCTGGCTTGTCCTCGTCCTCAGGTCCAGATGCTTCATCTGACATGTGGTCAGGGATGATAAGCGGTGATGGGTCTATGCCACCATTCTGTGCCTTGTATTCTTCAATGACGACATTGGACAGCAAATTGCCTGCTTTCTGGATGTCGAAGTTGTCAGTTAAATCAATATGCAACAGTAAGCCTTCCCTTAACCTCCTTGCGACGGTTGGACCATTGAGTTGTGCGCTGATTAATCTCGAGTGCAGTTCCGTGCTCGGGATCTGTCTCCGCTCTTGATTTCGACTTAAATCCTCTGAATGTTTCCCTGGCAAAATGGATGAGCATGGATTTATTCCATCGGATCTTCTTTGTTTTGAGGAACTTCGGCCAGTTGTCTTTTTCTTTCTGTTCTTGCAGCATGGTCAAGTGAGTCTTCAATGTCACACGGAAAGGTACTTACTTGCATTTCGCTCCAGGTGATGTTGGCTACCTTGTGGAATATCTCAACGTTTGTAGGGTCCTGCACATCACACGTGAAATCCGGTGTGTAGTAAACCTCGCCTGTATCTGCATTTTGACATTCTCCTTCAGATGGTAATGGCCATTTGTCTTTTGCCTTGACGCTGCATATCCTCCGAAATGTTATCGTGATTTGCGCCTGTAAGGATGTGAGTTTTCTGAACACTTGCACCTGTAGGCTTACCTTTAAGTATTTCCTTGCATCTTTTCCATCTTTCGACAGCAGGTTCTTGGGCTTTGACACATCTTCACGAGTTTCATCCTCGTCTTTGTCTTTGTCTGCCATGTCATCATGTTCTGCTGCTGTCCTGCGGTACACCCCCCGTCGTCTCGCAACAGCAGTACCCCCTCTCCCAAACTGTGCAGTAGAAGCACTGGCATGTCGGCTGGGTCGTGTTGCACTGGAACCTTCAAGTGCATCAAGTCGATCACGGTCTTCAAGTTGGTCATCTCGAATACTGCGAACAAGGTCTGTGAGTTCGGCCAAGTCCAACATCTCTGGCGGCTCAGAGGTTCGTTGTACACTGCTTGACAGTGGCCTAGATAAACTATCATCAGAGTCTGACCCTGAACGTCGATGGCAGGATTCGCGTGACTGCATGCCAGAGTGGCTGCAAGATCTTGGCCTCCTGGCATTCCTGCTCCGTACAAGGGGTGACCCAGATTGACTCTCGCGTTGCTGTCGGCCATTACTGCAGAGTATATGTGAGCATGTAGGTGCATATATGCACCGTTTTTACTTACCTTCTCCTTATAGTGCCTCTTCTATCATTCTCTTGCCGGCCCCTCTCTCTGGGACGTGCTTCAAGCTGTCTGTGCAATGGGTGGTGGTGGTAAGTGTTCAAGATCATTCCAATAACACAGGAATTACTTACTGATGTTCTGTATTTTGTTCTGGGAATGGCAGGGCTGCATGCGGTCTGTCTCTATCTGCATAGTGGACTCGATGCGCCACAACTCCCACCCAACGTGCCCCATTTGACTGCCCGAGGAGCGCAGGATCAATTGAAGAACTGGGTATTGGTGGAGGCAGTGAGGCAGCCTCTTTCCAGATCTGAAGCTGGGCTGGCTCTGGGATACGGAGCCAAAGTTGGGGGTTGTAGCCTGGTGGGCATGGCAAGCCAGCCATACTGGATCAAGGGGTGCAGATGATGAGGATAGCAGATGACGGGGAGAGCTTATTTGATGCGTCGAGGGAGTGTAGCATGTATGTGTGCCACGTGATTGTATTACGCTATCAAATCAGGATCTATTTTGGTCAGTATCACATGGCTTGTTTGACCTGGGTCTAGGGCACCTAAGACTGGCTAGTTGTCGGATAAAATGGTCACAAAAACAGAATGAAACGAAGGTTGAACTGACGGACTTCATACATATAGTTTGACCTTGGACTAGATCACCTTGCCACAGCCAGCTAGATGTTTGAGCAAGTCAATTTGTTGTCATTTAGATAGTTCATAGTTATAGAGTTAGCCATACATAGTTAACGTGCAAAATGCTGGACTTGTCATGGGTTCAACCTGATGCAACGTGACCACGTTCTCACATCTTTTCATACCACAAATACTTGCTGGCTACACCCAGTGAATGTCACAAAGTGGTACAACAAAACAAAAGATACTAATGCATACTTTATTTGTCTTGGGAGTTTTTTTTTGCATTCATTGACTTATTACAACACTGATGACTTGAATTGTGGTGCTTAGTCCTAATATGAAGGTTGCATATTCCAAGCATCAGTGGGATGGGGAATCATTCAAAGTTGGCCTCAAAAATCTTGAACAAGTTGTATGTATAATGTTCATTGACTACTGAAGCCAATATTTACTGATGTGTTTCAATAGTTTGATGAGTAACTATACTATCCCCTACATCTCAGCTCCTGTGGATGAAGACATGGAACAAGCACCACCCAGTCAAGCCCAATATGGCCATTCCTGGGTCCTTGCCACTGTGCATGCACGTCAAGCATCTGATCACACCCAGCTTAGACCTCATGCCAAACTTATGGCATACCTCCGGAGTCCTCTTGAGCAGACAGAAGATGTTGTAGGTTGGTGGGGTGTAAGTCTTTGTTGTTGTTGCAAGTCCATTTGTATCTAACCTAGCTTGATTACTGCAGCATCACCAGTCATTATATCCAATGCTTTCACACATGGCCAGGGATTATCTAGCTATCCAGGGTAGTAGTACAGCATTGGAGCATGCTTTCTCAAGTGGTGGGCTAACTGGAATGAAATGACATAACCATCTCAAGAAGGATGTGTTTGAGAGCTTGCAGCTGCTGAATAGTGCATATCACAATGGACATATCTCAGCTGCTAGTGATCTGAAACAACATCTAGATTCATTGATTGCTACACTCCATGACAAAGATATTGAAGATGTCAAACTAATGTAGTACTAGTTTACCTGTTGTACCTAGCTATGTTTGCAAGCCAAGAAAGTTTTTGACCTGTTTTTTTGGTCCGGTTCTTGGTTTGAACCCTTGCTGAACCAGAACTGGACCAGGATTGGACCAAACCAATGGTCCAGTCCATGGTTCTGCTTACTGGGAGAACTGAACCATAGGTTCAGTTCTCAGTTCTCCAAATTTCCTAGAGAACCGGACCGAACCAGTGTGGGGAACGTACCCACTGTAGGCCCGTATTCCATGAATATTGAGGACTCTACAGGTGACTATCTGTATATCCTGGCCTTCATACAATGCCCGTCCATCTCATCTGTCTCACCCGTACAACACTCGCCCGTTCCATCTGCTATATGTCTGTCATCCATCTCAACCGTTATACACTTGCCATCCATCACCCGTCCGGTTCATGTGTTCCATGTGTTCCATCCATCACCTGTCCGTTCCATCTGTTACTGTTATACATCCGTGTCATCTGTCCATGTTGTCCGTCCATTCCGTTATATGTGTCGTCCATTCCCCATCTGCCCCATCCATTCCCCATCCGTTCCCCATCTCATCTCATCCGTCACCCGTCCATCACGTGGACCACCCTCGGATCAACTGTATTACCTTTCCCTAGCTTCCAGACCATCCTATCTTGTCCCGTCCAACGTCCATCCTTGCTGGTGAGTACCTACTACATTCGATGTACTACTGACACGTCAGTATCCCTTACGATATGCACGCACACTCTTCCGCAGTCTAAGCGGTCCCCTATCGCATGATCCAGACCCAGTCGTATTAACTTAGGGTTCATCAGATTGCATTCCTATATAGATAGAAGAAAACTACTTATGATATTTTTACCTTTTGATAGCCATCCCATCACTTCCTCTTAGAGAGTACTTCTCTAGTACTCTGCTTGCTGTTTTCCATACTCTGCATCCACTGTTGACTGAATCCGAGTCATGTGTCTGTCCATCTGTCCATCCGTCCATCATCTGTCTAACTTGGAGCAAGTACCAGTTGTAAACCTGGTCTGACTTTGCCCAGTCTTCATCATATAGGTTCATAGTCCATTTCTCTTCTTGTTGTTTCATCTGTGTGCTGTCCGTGTTCAACCCACTTTTCTCACACATTGTTCCTGCGCCCGTCTGCACTTTCCGCATTTGCAGATTCCTCATCCTATCAAGGATAGGATCAACTCAGGTCATTAGACAGAGTCTAGTCTTTGCTTCTCCTCGCATTTTATTGAGGATCGCTGCCCAGTAGCAATCCCCTTGGGACGAGTATAATCCTTGCACCCTAGGAAAATATTGACTATACCTAGCTAGCTATTTTCCTCACCCACACTGGACTTTTCCATCACTAGTGGCAGCAGGGCCCAGGCCCTGAAAATTCACTATGTGCAAGGATCTCTTCTGTGGCATAGCAAAGTATAATTTTTATGTTGATTGACACACATCTGAGTCTAATGTGTCTGTCATGCTGGTGGGCATCAATTACATCTCACTTCGGACATTTGTACTTCACAATCACTGATTACTATTGCCTACTCATCACTCAATTTAGTGAATTAGATCATAAAAATTACATGGGCATCTTGCTACACACTCAGTGCACAGAATCATAGAACAGATTTCACTTGGACAGCAAATTCAATGAAATGTCACACTAAGTCACATGATGAACCAGTGTATGAATGAGGCCTACTATCCCTTCTGTCACACTTTTTCACAGGGTTTGGTGTGACTGACAGTGACTAAGTGTAACGAAGGTGTCACAATTTTCCACCAAAATGTGTGACCTGCCGACTTCCTTGGGTGCTGATTGCAGTGACTAGAAGGGATAGTATCTTACTTGTCCCTTGCATACACATAGTCACAATGGTGTTATCTGGCATATCGCAATTATGCTCGTGACCATGCTGCATGCCTTGAGGATACTGGGCCCATCAACGCCTCATTATATTGACAACTGGTAAGATATAAATTATCCAAATACATGTAGATCACATGACTTTTCATGACATTTGCATTACAATGCCTAAGGATGTTTGTAGAGACACTTTTAAGAGAATCTGTTCCATCAGATTGTTTGCATGCATGGTGTGGGCAATCTGATGGAACAGAATTCTTAATTTCGCATTTGTGAATGAGCAGTAGTCTTTATAGTGATCGAGGTACTTCTGCCTTGTTACATTGTGGCTGTACAGTGTGACAGCAGTGTTGATGCACCAACAACTCGGTGTCGCCAAAATCATTATGCCTTGCAAAAGGCCTTCTCAAATTGCAAATTTGAAAGCCTACAATTACAGCAGCCAGAAGAAGAGAAAGTTAAGCCACATAAGCCATGAGAATGTAAGAAAACATCAATTTTCATTGTGCTGGCTGGAGTACTAAGACTAAAATCAAACTAAAGATGGCACCCTTCCCCAGAGCCTACCCTACAAATCCACCACTCTCACACACTACAAATGGTCCCTTAGCATCAATTACCAATGTAATGGAGTCATGTCCTGCTCCAACATTTGCTGAGCCTGAGGACAAGGATGACACATCATGTGATTTCGAGGATGATGAAGTGGACAAAGATGGACTTCCATGGACTTCCATGGACCCATACCCCAGTTCTCACTGGCCAATTTACACCTCTCCCAACTGTCGATCAAGTAGACTTGCATTAGTTGATCTTAAATTAACCCTTCACCCTCCCCATCCTGCAGGAGGGTACAAAGATCCTAAGCTTGATTTACTTCTTCGCAGTCATCTCGAAAAATGTGAATGTTTCTGTGGAACTATACAGATCCAACCAATAAGTACCCTGGCTGGATGGCAGCATCATTGAAAGCTGCACACACTTACAAGAAAGGACCTTGGTTAGCTGGCCGTCTTCGCAAGTGGGTTCGAGCTTATTGCAAGGACAGAAGGGATCTTCCAATGAATGTGTATGGGACATGGAACTCATCCATGCTGGAAGATGAAGACTTTGCACAGGAGCTACTGCTACATCTACAGGGCATTGGGAAGTACATTAGAGTGATGGACATAGTAGAATACCTCAATCAAGCGGAGGTAAAATCATGGTTAAAACTGACTAAAACCATATCCCTTGTGACAGCACAACACTGGATGAAGCATATCAGATGCAGGTGGTCAAAGACTCCAACAGGCCAGTACGTCGATGGACATGAGAGGGTTGATGTGGTGCAATATTGACAAGCAGTCTTCCTCCCCATTTGGGCCGAGTTGCTGTCTTGCACATGAATTTTTGCAACCAATGGCAATGAGTGTCCTGTACACCCAAAACTTGAAGGCACCCGCAAAGTTGTCATTTGGAATCACAATGAGTCCACCTATTATGCCAATGACCATTGAAAAATCAGATGGGTTCACAAAAGTGAAACAGCCATACCTCATGCCAAAGGAGAGGGTGCCTCACTAATGGTTGCCGACATTGTTAGCCCTGATTATGGATGGCTCTGTTCTCCCTATGGAACAGAGTCTGCACAGGTCCTGTTCAAGGCTGGGAAGGCCCATGAGGGGTATTTCAC